>CM032059.1:986504-1021437 GCA_018831715.1 Matsumurasca onukii
GCCACTGCACACTTGTATATATGACGATGAGCAATCTATAGAGACAGGCGGTACGTTACGTCACACCCCAGTCGTCGATAAATACTGTTGCGTTGTATTTGTTGGAGGTTATTAAATATTTCATTTCAAGGTTTTGAACTAATTTGGTATTTTTACGAACTCTTTTAGGTTTTTTCCTTGGCTTTACACTGCAAATGGCAAAAACAAATATTTCTTAGATTTAAATGGACAGTGTTTTAAGTCTGCAGCTGAAGGAAAATGTAAGCTTTAAAGTTCCAAACCCTGCAATCTTTCCATTGTTCAATATATAACAGATTGCCTGGAACTAACTTACAATTTGTCGGGTCATATTTGCTAACGGTTTCCTAATTCTTTGACTATTAAAGTCTCCTGAATTACGCATAATGAACTGTCACATAAATTACTCAACCATTATCATCATAATCTAGCATTTATAGTTACCCGTGTGCACAGACAAGATTCTTCTTCATTCGTCCTAGCAGGATCCGGATTTCTTCCTTCACCTGATGTAGGCGTTGTCCTTTTATCCTTTCAACATAAAGCCTTATTTATAACAAGACTTTTTCGTGCTCTTTCAACGTTTTTTGTGTAATTTTCTTTTCAAAAATTTCTTTTCGAGTATTCTGTTATCAGCACAACCGGTATAACACCATCAGCGCCCCAAATGATAACATCTACAATATATAAGTGAACCGCACACAGATCCCTGTGGCACACCACTAACACCGGTACCGTGTTCTCACCCAGCACGTATGTACATATGAGTGTGTGTGGGTGTGTGTGTGTGTGTGTGTCGTCACACTCGGGGCGTCCAGTGTCCGCGCTTCACTAGGTTTCTGTTTATGTCTCGGTTGTTGACCTCTGTGTAATGTGATGTATACCGCAGACTCGCTCAGGGATAATCTGCGAACACAAGGAACAACACAGCAGGTCACGTGACAAGCACGCGAGGAGGTGTCGGGCAAACTTTGATATACTTTTATTATCACTTGGTAAGCGTTTTCCAAGTTCGGTGTTTGGATAGAGCCCCTCCCCGTGTGTGCTTTAACGTGTCGGGATTTGGCTTGGACAAAATTGTGGAAAGGGTTAGCTTCTTCTTCTAGACGAGCGTCGGCAGCATCAGTAGTCAATGTAGTGAAGACAAGATATAGCAATGTGATTGGCTGAGATATATTTCAAGAACCAATCACTGAGCTCCATTTCCTCTCATATGCGGTTGCTACCGACGCTCACCTCTGTGTTTTCAAAGTAGTTGTTATTACTATAATCTAGTTCTTCCAGTTCACACCGCGTCAAAACATTATAATTAGCTTTAGATATTTCTATCTCACTATGAAATATCATCTTCAGTCACTGATTGGCTGAAACTGAACTACTTGTCTGCTATCCTATTGGTCACAGGGCTGTGAACCGTCCATTGAGCAGGGCTGCCAACTGTCGATGTTCTCATTGGCTGCCTGTTTTCACTTTCAACTGGTTGCCAGCTTCTGGAAAGTTTAATGCCGTCTTGTTTGTTGAAGTTGCTATTATTTGTTTATGACTACTACCTTGAACTAGAACGTGTTGTGTTGTATGTCACTGCGGTTCCTAGCAGATATTCATTGTTTGCTGATCACTATTGTGTAAATACAAGCCAGCTTGCTAATGTATCAGCTGTGATTCCATTGTGAAGCTATGCCACGACTCTGCTTACAAGTACAGAGTAACCATTGTAATGCGGATACATTCGTGTTTAATTCATTCTCTTACGGATTTGATTTAGTCAACTTCGCCCTGAAAGCTAAAAGCTATTTAGTGTTCTCGGTTTATACAAAATAGTGAAATCAACAAATTAGATCGGTGGTAAATCTTTAAATTAGGTATTTTAATGTTGTAAAATGAGACTCGTTAAAACTTTAGTTTTAGCAAACGCAATGGTGAGGCTGTGTTAAGATGGAAACTGTTGTGTTGTGTATTGAGTAATACTTGTGTATCTCCGAGTCACAAATCAAGCTTGCCGTTGATTGATTGATTTGCTTGACTACAAACAGTCATCCTGCTGTTAACAGCTGATCGTAAACAGCAAATGCTTGTCAGCACACTGTTAACAACATCTGCAACTTTATCCCACACTTAGCGGGTAGGTATCGTGCGTGACTCCGCAGCTCGTCACTCTGCTGGCACGGGCTCGAACCCCACAGTCACCACTAACAAGTGACTAAGCGATAACGCTAGGTAAAGGTCGAGGTAGAGAGGACTTTGTAGTCCTATAACTTCTACGTGTTAAGCAACGCAACTTTTTCTTATTTGTATACCGTGTGTATTTCTCCAAACTTACACCTCTCAATGGAGTCACTGTCAATATAATCGAATATTCAATATGGCGAGTACATAAAACCTGACGAAATAAACTTTATTAAGCATTGTGCCAGTAAATGTGATAATCCAATATCATAACTGCACTCCTGGGAAATAACAAAACTTTAGGATAAAAAAGTATCTTTAATTTCAAAAGTAGGCTGTTTTTAGTACTCCAAAGTGTTTATTGTATTTAATATTATGTTCTTATAAAACGTGTTTCAACATAAAAGTACAAGTAGCGCTGGCTATTAGTCATTGAAACTAAACATAACAAAGCAGTTTGCAACAATCAGCTGTGAGTTAACGGCGAAAGTACTTTGACATTTTCCTACTGTTTTGTTGGCAAGCCTTGTTCCCTTGGCTCACCTTTGGTTGATTTGGCGGCAAAGCCAATGAATGTTTCGCCAATCCATGTAATCCAGTGCAACCTGTTACAACTAATGGCTCCGTGTATTCACAACAACTATACAGCGCTGTATATCACTTGCAAACA
Source organism: Matsumurasca onukii (assembly GCA_018831715.1). NCBI lineage: Eukaryota > Metazoa > Arthropoda > Insecta > Hemiptera > Cicadellidae > Matsumurasca > Matsumurasca onukii. The sequence goes on from CM032059.1 coordinate 989,359, forward strand.
TTCCCATTTGTTGCGTATTTATTCTTTAAAAAATAACATGGGCAACTTGAGTGGTGGAAATTTTGTATTCGACTTGAAGCACGTGTTCCTAGAATGTGTTGGCAAGATTTAAATATCAAAATTTAAGTCAATTTGGGAATGAAAGGAGATTTTTATAAGCTGTGACAACGTAACCAGGGAAACGTGTATTAATTAAAATAAATTAACAACCCTAAAAAATAGTTGTATTTATTTCTAGTAAAAAATACTTGTATTACTATTTATTTTTAAAACGTTTGGGTAAAAATACAGTTTATTGTAGTATAAAGTAATAGTAACAAAGTAATTTTAACAGCGTTGAGATTATCAGCGCAGGGATTTCATGAACTCTGAAACAAAACAAATTATTATAAATCAGTGAACTCAAGGAATTGGATTAATTTAAATACTAATAAAAGACAATTAGTACTCGTGGCGGATTGGTATCGCGCGTGATTTCGGAGCTCATCAGTGCGCTGGCGCGGGTTCGAGTCCGCCGAAGCGACTATACGGTAACACTAGTAGGAAAAGTTCGAGGTTAAGTTTTAGAGAGGACTTTGTTGCCTTAAATTCGCCTCGTTAAACAAGTTAAACTCTACTTCCTTACATGAAAAGATTATTTGTGGAAATAAAATCCAGAAAATATAGACCTCTGACGCAACCGTGGAGTCTATCAGCGCACGCCTATTCGATGAGGCAGATCGCTGAACTTAGGCTGTCGTATAAAATCCGCCCACTCAGGCTAGCAGTAGCAGCGGTTACCTTCAAAGTCTACAGTTCCTGAGCCGTCCTGGTCGATCTCGTTGACCATGCCTTCCACATCCTCGTCACTCAGCTCGGGGTCCAGTTCGTGGATAATGTCCTTGAAGTCGTCTGTGGTGATGAACCCGTTCTCTGTTAACACGCAAGCTATCCAGTCAACACGGATCCAACTCAGTGATCCCACCAACTGTTCACAGTAAGCCGTTGGTCCATTCCATTGGTCGTTGGGCTAAATGATCCAAACTGGGGAACAGTCGGTTCTAGTTTGTAACAAGACTACATCATTCACCATCATCCCATATTCACCTTAAATACCCTCTAAGAGTGATGTCGGTGTCTCAAAGCAAAGTAAGTAAATGTCAAGTTGTTTATATTTTTGTCAACTTTTTATCCATTTTTCATTCTCGTGGGATAGCAATGATGCATTTTATATTCTCTAGCTTTTAGTAAGAAAAATCGGGGAGCTGATAGAAATATGCCTTTTTAAAATATAGAAAACATAGAAAACATCAACATAACAGCTGGCTTACCTTCTCTGTCGTAGTATCTGAAGGCTTCCTTGAGTTCCTTGGTCATCACCTCCTCGTTCATGTTCTCCTCGTCGTCCTCCACCAGGAACTTGGCGGCCAGGATGCAGAACTCCTCGAACTCGAGTTCTCCAGAACCTACGTCACAGGGTGGACAGGGGCTTAGGTACGTCACAGTTTCAGTTGTGTCTGGTTTCAGCAAATTCAACTCGGCTACTGATATAAGTTCACATTATCACACTATTGTTGTTCCCAAGTAGCCTAACAGTAACTATCGTGTTATCAGTGTGTATGACTCACCGTCGGCGTCCACCTCGTTGATGACGTTCTGCAGTTCCTCAGGCGACAGTGAGTGACCGAGCAGTTCCAGGATTGTGCCGATCATGTCGAACTTAAGGACTCCCTTCTTGTCCTGGTCGAACGCCACGAACGCTTGTCTTAAGACTGTTAAAGAACAGCATTTCAAAATAAATTCACTGTTTTTTTAGATAAATTTTATAATGTGTAACTGCCTCCTCCCATCTTGTCCTAAGAAATTAATATGATGTGTAAAACCAGGACGGCACGTAGCTAAGCGCTAAAGCGCCGCTGGCATGAGCGAAGTGAGTTTATACCACAGAAATTTAGATTTATCCCTGAATCAGTATTCCTTATGTGTATACCTATCGAACGACGATGATGTTAACTTTCTCTAATGGTAAATAATGTCTTTAAATAATTCCAAGAAATGCCTACTTAATCAAACATTGAACTGAACTTTTCTAACTAAATGAAACTTCAAACTCCTATAACAACTGGTTCCAGAACAGTTAACTTAATGAGTGAATGCAAAACTATACTTACTCTATTTGATCTTTAGGAATATTGAGGCTCGCCTAAAACAAATGCATGTATGAAGTATTAATGCTTACAAGTCTGGTGCACTAATGAAATATACTCTCTTGTGCATGTATTTAACATTAATCATGTAAAACATACATTCATTAAAACACAACTCCTACAATTTATATAATATTTTCGATGAACACTATTTTGGGTATTTCGGCTGACTGGTACTCACCTACCTTACTTTGTCATTCTGCTCTGAAAGCAGCTGCTTAGACACAGTCATGTATTGACGTGCTAAAGTGTCACTTTACACCCAGGTAAATATAGTATTGTTTTGAGATGTTTTTCCCTTTAGAGAGAAAGATGATTTTTGTGGCATGGACATCAGCTGGTTCAACGAGTTTGTTTTGAATTTTAACACTGATTTATAGTAAATCAGTGCAACAGCTGTGTCTTCAAAACATTATATTTCAGACTGTTGAGCTCAAAACAGTGGTTACTCAATTATTCGTTAATAATAATTAATTAAAACATCTATTGACGTTTATTTCTCATTATTATTTGCACCATGACAAAAAGTACCGTTCATCACTCGGCCCGAAAATGTCTTTTTGACCCTCAGGGCCGGTTTCCCCAACGTCAGTTAACTGAGATCGGCCGTTTAAACCGCGATTAATCTCGAGGAGGTGTTTCTCCAAAATTTGTACCGTCAATTTGGCCGGAACAAACTAACTGGCCTCGGCAGGTGGTTTAAACGGCTGATACAAAGTTATACTAGTCGAAGTAAACAAAAACCTAACCTCAAACCTGTAAATCAAAAACTAGCCTTCGCACCATAATATTTAGTTCACTAATTCTTAGCCTATTACTTTTATAAATCGTCGCATCTATTTATTAGTTTTAAATGCACAAGCAGTTAAATGGAATAATTCATTAAACAGTTGGAAATATTATGGAAATAAATAATACTGGAATGAATAACTCCTCAAATTTGGAAATCAAAGCCTAGCCATAATATTTAAGTTTACAAATACTTAGCCAGTAGCCTACTTTTAATAGTATTTTTTTGTTTCGTTTTAAGTACAGTACATAATTATTTAGTCAAATGGATGAACTGTTGAAAATATTAGAAGTTGAGGAAGAGGATCACGAGAATCAGGGAAAGACTGATAGTTAATAATTTCTGAAGATGGGAAGAAGTGTTTGAAAGATTTCGAATGAAGGAAACTGCAAGATTATTGCTTAATTTTATTAGTGATTCTTTGAGATCCACAAGTAACAAAATCGTGCCTTGTCACCTGCGGATACATTTTAGTGCGCATTGAGTTTCTATGCCTCCAGTCCTTTTTATCGACGTAGGGGAGTTGAGCAGAATGCACAAGTCCTCCGTTAGCAAAATCATTAAGCAAGTGTCTGATGCTCTAGCTCGTTTGTGTCCGCGTTTCATACTTTCATACCAATGGAGAAAAGTAAACGGGAATAAGAAAGGAATTGCGATCAAACAAAATAGGCCTATCTTCTTTACATTGGGAGTCAGTAAACATAACCTCAACTCTGATCGAACACACACTTTTTGTCTGTTTCTACCGAAATCAAACAGAAAACAGACATGCGAGGTTTAATCTATGCTGTGCCAGTCAAAAGTTGGGAAACGCCTCGAGTAGTTTAATTCATTTTGATCGATACAAAGTAAACCGGGATAACGAGAATTTGGGAAACCGGCCCTCAGTCATTTAACTTGACCTCATGTCACTTTGGGACCTAGTAATGAAATATACTATTTTATCGCGTCAGTGTGTGATTTGTTAGTAAATTGTACTTTTTTCAAACAAAAAGCTTAACTGGCTTTTATTTTGTCAACTTCATGGTAAAACTAAACAGTTCGTTATTTTATTGTGGTAATAAACAAAATAAATGTGTAGGTAATTATAATATGCATAAATAATACGCAACAAAAATAGTTTATATTAACAAATAGTGAACGTATTGTGTTTAAAAAGAAAATATTGAATTTTAGTTGCGTTGTATTATAGCAAGGCGTTCTACTCTATGCAAATAGGGTGTCAACGTAACTACGGAGATATTCTAAGACCAACCATAATATCTTCCTTGTTTTGATCTTCATCTTCCTCCTCTTCTTCCTCCTCTTTTTCCTTTACTTCTGGTTTCCTTTCTTTCTTTATTTCTGGTTTCCTTTCTCTTCCTTCTTCCTTCTTCCTCCTCCTTCTTTCCTCGTCCTCCCTCGTCTCCGTCGTCGTGTTCTTCCCTCTTGTCGTCTCTCATGGTTCACTCTGCTCGCGACTGAAGGAATCTACTGAAATTCACTTTCGTAAACCCTTGCTTCACAGTTAGTTGCTTCTTCAGTGGAACTGTTAGGCGAGGTTCCAAATAGCCGGGATGAAGTGTGTTGGCTCAGACGCTGGTAGATTTATTGTCTTTATTTGATGTTCGGTTCGATTTAGGCGCCGTTTGGCTTTGGCAGCATTTGTTTACTTTTGCCAACAAATAACTTTAGTTGTGGTAAACAGCTGCAGAGGGGAAATTCACGAGATTAAACGGTTTAAAAACTGACGCAACATTTGTTTCACTCGGTGCGTTTAAGAACATTTCTGCTTTAAAAAAGGGTCTAAAAACTTTTAAATTAAATATTAGCTTAATGTTTATTATGGCCGACCACGTTACCTTGAAGTATACTTTTGAGGCGAGATAAAAAATAAAGTTTGTCTTGTTTAACGAGGTGAAGTTAGGACTTCAAACTCTCTACCAGTCTACCTCAAACTTTACCTAGCTTCCCGCATAGTTATTCGAAAATGTAAGTGGTGACGGTGGGGATCGAACCCGCGGTAAAGGAGTGATAAGCCCGGAGTGGCGCAAGGTTCTAACCCGCCACGGGTCCGCTAAAGGGTAAAGGTTTTGTTTAACATGTTTAAATAGGGTTCTAGACGTCCTACTGTATTAAGGAGACTTACACATTTCATATCTAGTATTTTCGCTGAGGTTGTTTCTTGACAGCCTACTACACCTCTTGCATGACTCTGTGTACAAGGACGCGGCCTTGCCACCTTATCACAGCGTATCACAGCTTCTCTGCAATCACTAATCAACTGTAGTAATTAAACTGCGTGTCATCGTCACCCGTCACCCTTCACTGAAACCACAGACAACAGAACATGTCTACAGACGTGCTAGTTGTAATTACTGTCAATAATCGTAGTAAATAATAATGAATTCTTTATTTTCTCCATAATCATACATAATATCGTAGCGTGCACCGCCCCCCTCAACCCCGCAGGCTACCCTGCACTTTACACGATTCTAAATTTTAGAACTTTCCCTATTCTACTGGATCTCTGTAGACGCTCTTTTATCTGCAGACAGCACTACTACTATTTGGTCTGTCTGCGAGCCGTTCATACTATACGTAAAGCGCCAAGGTTCAGCAGTGAGTTTGTTTGCGTTATGAAGGAGGGAGAGAGGCTTCCGAAATCGTTACGTAACTCAAAATTTGGGTTTTTGTGTTAAGCCCCTTTTAGACGAGGTGGTTTTACCACAACGTCTGAACAGTTCGTACATACATTGCACGGTTATCAAACAAAAATTACATTTAAACGTTATGGTTGATAGTGATTTATACTTTAAAGGCCCGTTTTAGATTCCTACAAACGCTATTTCCAGGACAAGCTGATGATTTGAACAACTTGTGGTGCATTTCTGAAAGATTAACACTTGTGGTACACCCTGTATACTTGCATATCGTGTCAAGTACACTATGCATATGCACACAGTTGCATCAGGGGCACTGCATATGCACGTGCATATACTTCACTTGTACTTATGCTGATCAAGTGTCACTCTTGACCCACTCACTTGACACTTCTGTAGTGCGCTGTTCACGAGAACACCGCAATCATTTCTCTCTTAAGGGTGCGCAAAAGTGACGATGTAGTCTGAACCGATGACAGTAGTATGCGGGCGTAAAAATAATACGTTTGCGAGCGCCTAAAAACTCTATTATATAAAAGGTATAGGCCTTATTGATCGTTCATTTAAAAGTTTAAACCTGACAGTAACACCCTGTATAGTGCTGGCGTGTGTTGGGCTGCATTTCCCCACATCGTCATCTACTTCCTTCCGAACTGCTCAGCCCCATTCAACCACTTCGGCCAGTTTCTGGGGGACTGATGATAGCTTGAAGACTAAACCATTTACCATTGAATATTATTTAGACTTACTCCTACTTTTGGAAACGTTGAAAGTATTTTTCGGGAAGCTGCTGAAGTATTATACTCATAGTTTGATATGTCATACAGATGCAACTATGAATCTTTAGATAGCTGAATTATGATTCATCCATCATATTTAAAACCACACAGGTTGTTCACATCGCTCTTGATGATGGTGTTCCTTGCCCTTGGACCCCTCCCTCCTCCCCCTCTTAACACTAATCTCCCCCCCCGTGGGTGGGGGACGGGAGGGGGTTACGACATGTAATAACGTTTTCTACAAATTAGTTGCCGCGGGGATATTTACGAGCATATGTTTGGGAATCGATCGGTCTCGCCGGCAGTGGGAGTGTTTATGTCCTGGCCGGGGTCGAGGGTCAAGGTGTCCTCCTGTATACAGGGTGTGCAGTCTGACTAGCTACCTAGGTGCCTAAGCGGAACCGTGGCGGAGTGGTATCGCGCGCGACTCCGGAGCTCATCACTCCAACTACAATTTGACTATAAAGTGACACTTGGTAAAAGTCGAGGTTGAGTGGTAGAGAGCTCTTTGTAGTCCTAACCTTGCCTCGTTAAACAAGACAAACTTGACCTTTTAGGTGACCTCCTGTATACAGGGTGTGGAGTATCGGCCATTCGCTAAAGTTTGGAGCAACATATTTTATTGTATTATTATTCACGTAGAGACTCTGTCTTGAAATTGTGGGTTTTCGTTACACTCAGACTTGCTCCATTCTCCCTCCATGTCTCCTTCATCGGTCCAAGCTAGTACAGTAGCTACTTCTTTCTTTTAGTAATCTCTTTCTGACCAACATTCCAATCAAACAATTTTTGTCTGATGGAGTGAGTTTATTACAGTTTGCAACACAAGTTGCAACAGTTGCAGGATTTCACTGAAGAGTGCAGCAGCCTGCAGGTAAGGGTGAAGTTCTACATTCAGCGACACCAGTACAGGTTCACGGTTACTCCGCCACGCTGCAGCACCTGTTTAACATTGCCTCGTTTTTGTTTATTGAAATCCATGAAGAGAGACTGGATTGTTCACTCAAACGTAACAATTGAAATTTAAATAATTTTTAACCCTCTATAAGTGATGAAAAATTTCGTTTGAAAAGAAAAAGCCTAAAATCTAACTTTTCCCAATAAAATAGGTTGTATCATGTTACCACCATTCATCAAGCCATTCTCCTTAATACATATTAACTTTTATATATACAGTATTAATAAGAAACTAAACCTTGCTGAATCAAGCAATAACGAATAATATATGTCGATTTTATAATGATGTCAAATCGATCATTTATATTTAAATAACGAATCGGTCATCTATATGTCAATTATGTACGAAACATTTTCAAAGTGGCAAACGCCGTGGAATTAAATAAATAAATGGCAAAAATCGTAATGTGTACAGAGTTCACCTGATTGGGCGAAACTGCCGCTATCAACCAATAGACGCCGACGTACATCATCGGTCTCTGCACTCCCATTGGCTCAACTGTTCTCCATTATGCAGAGATTTAATCTTGTTTATAACTGGCTGCCAAGCTCTGGAAAGTTAAGTTCGCGGTTGAAATTATTTTCTTTATTCTCGTATAATTGTATCGACTCTCTTATGATGCTCGGATAGTATGAAGTCTTGTATTGTGAGCACTTGTGTTATCGAACATGGCTACCGGCGACTTGGGATCTTCATTGTTCGTATGTCTAATGGTAATCCTACTGAGTTTTTTGTTTCTTATTCTGGTAGAAATCAACCTCTTCGTCTCACTAGCGACGTTTGGCGCTGTAAACAGTTACGAGTAGTGAGAATTGGACCGACACCTTGGTTGATAACAAGCTGACTGTAGGCAAGTTAAATTTACACACAACAAATGTGTATTTAGTAGTTTAAACAAACCATTCCTGTCCTCTGGTATCGTTTCTATACAGGCATTAATGTGCCAATTCTTTGGTGGGTTCTTTATGCAAATTATGAAAAGTCCCTATAAACATGGGTCCTAAAATTCTTCGTTACTCCGGTAGCCGCCATTTTGTATTTTTACTTAAAAATTTATATCTCCAGAATGGTTTGACCAATTGCATTCAAACTTCATGGTGTTTATGTGTCCCAAGGCAATTTAAGAATACTATGTCTTCAAACCATACAGAAACAATATGGCGGCTGTTTAAATTTTCAAATTAAAATACCATTAAATTGGCGCATAATACAAAAAGTTTACAAGAGTAAAGTTGTATTTTTATAATTTGACATTAAGATACAAACTCATTTTTCAAATGTTAAATTAATATTTTCACTTTTACGTCAATTTACAAACTGGCATTACCAGTTTTCATAAAATTTATATTCCAGAACGCGTGACCGATTGCATTCAAAACTTGGTAGGGTGTTTATGTGTAACAAGTTAAATTTTAGAGAAAACATATTTCATAAAAACAGAAACAAAATGGCGGTTGCAATTAAATAAATCCATGAATGGCGCATATCTAGAGTAAAAAGCTGTATTTTATATTTTGTTATAAAGATAATTATCTACTTACATTATTGTTTACGTTTTACAACTGGTACATTTACCAGTTGTACGTAAAATGAAAATATTAATGTAAAAATTTGGAAAAATGAATTTGTATCTTTTATGTAAAATTATAAAATACAACACTCTTGTAAAATTGTTGTATTATGCTACATTTTCATGGTATTTCTTGATTTAAATACGCATGTGTTTTATGAAATAATCTTTTTCTTAAATTGACCTTATGGCACATACACTACTAAATGCAATCGGTACGCGTTCTATGTAAATTTTAGAAAAATACAAAATGGCGGCTACCGGGGTAACGAAGAATTTCAGGACCCATGTTTATAAGAACTTTTTCGTTGTTTTGCAATGAACCCATCCCTGAAATTTCTATTTGAATCACTGTATATATCCTAAAATGCCACACCACTGCATGCCACAAATAGTCGAACTGCATGTGACAAATGCCGCGGGATACGGTTGACAATGCACTAATTGAAGCTCATATTCACTCTATACAAACCTGTTAATGTGTTGATAGAACAATACATTAGCAGAGCGACCATCGACAAATGAACCAGCTGTTAATGCAAATCAACACAAGGGAAGTAATCACACAAACAATCCATTAAGTTGTATTTATTAACACAGTAATACATTCACAATGCTTGCCGAAAATAGTTTAGAAAACACCCAAATGGCTGTGTTGGGGCTTTCTAAATTCTGTAAAATTAGAAAAATTACAAAATATATCTTTCTATGTTCTATATACTGTTAAGCTTGGAACATTTAACTATTCTCTACGCATAAACTGCCAAGATTCCTCTGAAATGTTGCCAGCTTATGTAGTCTTGTACAAGTGCCGCTGTGTGTACATGAGTATAGATGTACGTATACATACTAGTTACGTACGTACATAGACGTATACGTAGTGGAGATGTAGGACCAGATAGAGATACTTCTTATAAATAACCATATAACCGTAGACAACAATATCAATATCGTATTATGATTAACTACCTTATAATAGCTAAAGACTAAATATATATTGATTGTAATAATAATAGCAAGTTATTGAACATCTTCGTTGTTTTTAAGGGAAAAACTTAAATTATTCAAAATATTTTGGTATACGGTGCACTTATTATACTTGCACTTATTATATTTACACTGTACCTTCTTCGAAAATGAAAGTATATTTATAAACAACATCCTTAATTTCAATGTAAAACTGATTTTGTTTACGGTATGTAATTCTGTGTACGAATTTAATGTGGCTTATTTATTACAATCTTAAGTTTTAGAATCGATAAGCAAAATACTTAACTACAAATATGAAATGATTCCATTGAAGATGTAATGAACTAGATACATTACTTTTACTTTTCTGATTGTTATAAATTGAATACGGCATTTGAATTATGTAAAGTTTGCCTTGTTTAACTGAAGTTACTCAAAGTCCTCTCTACCACTCAACCTCGATTATATCGTCCCTTTAAATATTTAAAAGGATGACGAGAGACTATCCATGTACAGAAAAACATCTGACATTTGCCAGACTTTAATCCATTTGCTTACGATTTGCGGAAACGCATTACCGAGGGAAATGTCAATGAATCTTGGGGTAAAAGTGGGGATATTTACAGTTTGAAAGGGTAAATTATACCGAATATTCAAAGTTAACTTGATCACGAAAGCTTATTCAGTAGAAACTTGAATAAGAATTTGCGCAGTAATCCATATAAATAAACATTCTAACCGTACTTAAATACGTAAACATAACAAATTCACCTCATTATAAATAACTTATTATCTATGGTGTATGTAAACATGTCAAGATATACGAATGGCAATATACAAATCACTCCATGTCCACGAAAGAAATCAATACTGACAAGGTTTTTAAAAGACACGGGTAGTGAACGTTTTAACTCGGATTTGGTCCTTTTTGAAGGGTTGATAATAAAATACACACAGATTGTTATGAAACATACAAAAGGTTCAAAAACAGCCTCAAACAACAACCTCAAAAGTATATGTTTATGTTTATATATCATCAGGTTTTGTTTCATAATTAAAAGACCTTGCTCTGATGTAAAACTATTGAAAAACCCACTTTCGACGTTCTAATATGTTATAATATTTGGAAGTGGTATTTTCCCGATTAAATATTGATTATTTAAACATTACTTGTTATTTCACTGCATCAACGTAAACTGTAACAGCTGACATCTTCAATAAATAGAATAATCCTTTATGCCTCGACACTTTCAACTTTGAGCAGAAGAAAATATTATTATTAGTATTTGTATTTTACTTTTGAAGTTGTTTGTCAATATAATATTTGTGCATTATACGTGGGTGTGGCTTTCATACCACATTCACGAACATTTATAAAATATTGATCAAGTTAAAGTTACAACAATATGTTTTACGATATTCCAAATGGTTGATTAAAATGCCTATGCTAAGTAATATTTTCAATAACCTTTTCCTACTACTATTTGAAGAGAGAGTAGTATAAAATAACCACAGTTATTTTGTATGTACAATAACCCAATATTTGAACTATTTTCTAAGCTTCTATTTCGAATCAAGTTAATTGGTATTAGACGAGTCAAGCACATTTTACTCTAATACCCGATTATACTACAGGTGTACCAACTTCACTTTAAATACATTTTTCTTTGTTAAAATTCGTAAATTATCTTCTTTACCGAACTTTGTTGGCTACATGTTTTTTAACAAATACTGCTATCTTTAACATTTATAAACAATATTATTAGCATATGATTATTCTAACACATTGTCTACTTGAAATGCTTGTATGGTGCATAAAGACTGAGTTGTGTCTACAAAGGTACATTATCTTACAATGATCACTTCTATACCGTACGTTACAAATACAATATACACTGTTTATACATCACAATATATTCAGAGCTGTGAGGACTATGTACAGGAGATACAAACTAAGCGTGAATGTGAGTGTAGTAGGAAAATTGTGACGGGAATAAAATCAAACTGTATAACAATTCAATTTTCTTTCCTACTTTCTTTGTAAAGAGAAACTTCCTAGTGAATTGCAGAATCGCCACTTTTTGCTTGGGCATAATCAGAAAAATTTCAAATTTTCCAGCTTTCCGTTAACTTGATCAAAAATTATTATTGTAAATTTTATACATTGTACATTTATTTCAACACGAACTTCATGAGAAATCTTTCCTAGGAGCTTCGGGTATGTCCTTCGGCGATCAAACGTTTTAACATTTCCTTCAAACGTTGTGTTTGCATTTTGATCAGGATTAAATGAACATGGCAGGAATTTATCAGGGTCTGAGATTATAGTGTCATACTTCCGTCAGACATGATTAAATAACGTATGATAATACTCTGAACTGTATGGCAATATCAGACTCTCATAATTTGATTCAGACTGTTTAAAGATCATGTTGAGCTCAATATTTAGACACTGAACAATTTGTTCAGAGGGCTTAGTGATTTGATTTCTTTTAACTGCACCTCTTAATTAATAACTTTATTGAGTTTTTTCTAATAAATACGTACTTTAGATATTTGTCCAACTTTCCGTCGCCTATTTAGAACATTCAAGTAACTCAAAAGGGGAGAATGGGTAGTGAAATGAGATGATTGATGAAAAGGCTATAAGTGAGGAAATAAAGAGGGGAGATGAGAAGGCTGCATGAGGAGGGAGATGATAGGGCTACACTAGAAGACGAAGAAGGAAGATGAGAGGGCTACACGGGGTCCGAAGCCTGGGGACTGGTGAGTCTGATCTGGGCAGAGTCTGCCTGGACACCGTTCATGGAGATAGTCCTGGAGACAGCAGTCTGGTGATCCCTCCAGGGAGTGGTCAGGATGCGTATCCTCTGTAACATGCAAGTAAACATCTATAGTGGAACAGGAGGTAGCTCAGACATAAAGGGGAGAGAAGAATGAAGAGTCAGTAGATCAGGAGTTCAGGAGGATCTTAATGAAGATACTTGTGCACGTAACGATGACTCACCTGGAGGAAAGGGCCCGGTGTACGGAGGATCTGGATGACAGCAACCAGGGGGATCATGAGGATACTGGACAAAGCAATCAGCCAGCCAATCACGTTGGCCCATTGAGGATACACGTAGTCGTTGTAAGTGAGGGGCTCGTAGCCCAGCAGGCCGAAGATGATGATAAACTGTAACAAAACATTTCACATGGACTAGAAACAATTTACTCACCTAATTCAGATAGTTGTTTTGTCTTTTCTAACAACAGCTAGTTTTATTCTCAAGTATGCTCAAGTATGCATGACCATGATGTAAAGAAGGAGAACTTAATGTATGAAAACTACTCTTCAAGCGAGGTTTAAATACTTGTAAGATATCGAACTGTGAACAGTCCAAACTAAAGTTCAAGGTTTAGTAGGAGTATCGTCCAACCAAGGTGGACGTATTAGAGCCACGTCTCCAGTCGCCAGTCATCCCCATTGGCTGGCTCGGAACAGGACGACCAATCACAGCCGTGAATCAGACTGACCGATTGAAACAGAGAACACTAAAACACTTATTTATGCCCAGCTAATGGAAAGGAAATTCCTTTAAGTGTTGATAAATAAATCAGGTTTTAAGGACGAGTTAAAAATAAAGGAATTAAGGAGTTAGCCTCACAAACAAACTTCAAACTAAGAAGCAAAACTTGGTTGACTTTCTAAGCAAGTGTTACTGTCCTGGCATAAGATGATTAAAATGGGTCTTCTAAACTCCCAAAAACGAGGCGTTAGTTAGCGCACTTACAAACTAAACACGTGCATCCTAAGAAATTAATGATGTTTTTAAAGTTTAAAGAAAGCTTGTTAAACTCACCAAAAGAAACGCCGGTGCGAGAACATACCAACACACTCTCCAGTAGTAGCCAGAGCGAAGCCCACCATGTCCTTGATGTCGTCACAGAACCTGTGACAGTCCCACAGACAAGGTGTTAGTGACTGTCTACATCACATGCTAGATCAGCATAAGCCTAACTTGCTATATTCGCTGAGTTTACCTCTTGGTTCCGTAGATCCAGGAGACTGCGATGGCTTCAAACAAGACGGCGAACAGCATGGAGTAACCCGCCGCGTAGCGATCCAACAGGTGAAAGAAGTAGAACCCTCCCTGACACACAGATTATACAGAAATTGTAAAAACTAATAATCTTTCAGAAACCTCTGAACTAAGTTCATACACAGGACGCAAGATGATTCAATACAAATGAAGTTTCCAAGGATATCTCCACCTGAGAGTGTTTACCTGAGCGCACGAAAGCATGCCGACGAAGTAGTAGAGGGTGAAGAGGCAAAGGACAAAGATCTCCCGATGTCGCCCGATCACAGGGAACTCATCACTCAGGGCTGTGATGATCGCTTCTGAGCCTCCAAACTGAAACATACCAGTACATTCATGGAAGGTTCTGTCAAGAAAGAGCATTTTACATACGAATAAAATTGAAGAGAATGCTTTTATTAAAATTCTTCGCGTGGTTTGTTACCGAGCTGTCGAGACCAAGGGTGAGGAGCATCATGAAGAAGATGAGCGCCCAGAAGATGGAGCCGGGCATGGTGGCGATGGCGGCGGGTAGACGATGAACACCAGCCCAGGACCCTCAGTGGCGACCTCGCTGATAGGCAAGTGAGACACGTGAGCCATGTAGCCGAGCACGGCGAAGATCACAAACCCGGCCACAAAACTGGTGCAGGAGTTGATCACGCTGGTCAGCAGAGCGTCCCTGCAACACGCAAGAAGACCAAAATATTAGGAAATCAACATATGCAGACCATTTGAAAAAATTCAACTTCTTTTAATTAGTAAAAATATATATTTCGTTGGAAATAAAAAGAACTATTAGAGGTGAAATCGGAAATTGTCTCTGCAATTTTTATTGTTTCCATCTCATCGATTAAATCGGGGAAAATACTAAGGGTGAAGACAGCTTACTGGTAGACGTTGTTATGATATTCGTTGTATGAAGCGTAAGCCAGAAGAACTCCAAAACCAGGGCCCAGCGAGAAGAACACCTGAGTCGCCGCATCCACCCAAACCTGCAACAGCAACCCAACGTTTCCTCTCAATCTTCATGTTCTAAGACAACAGAGCGTGATCCACATCACTTGATTTCAGTTCAATCGGTTGGCCTACCTCAGCCTTGGTGATGAGAGAGAAGTTGGGACTGAGATAGTAGCGGATTCCCTCAGCAGAGCCTGGCAATGTGATGCCTCGGATCAGGAGGATCAGGAGAACAGCGTATGGGAAGAGAGCAGTGAACCAAACAACCTGCAACACAAACACCCAGAAGAACGTCAACGTCAACGTCAGCTTTATCAAAGGATGATTTTGCTTTCAAAGAATGGCCGCACTTACCTTGCCCGAGGTGGAGATGCCCTTCCACAGGCTGAAGTAGCAGATGACGTAGACGATGAAGAGGCAGAGAGCCATGTCCCACTTGATAGAACCGAGGTCGTGGATACCCTGGCTGCGATGTAGTTCCAGGATGGCTCGGCTGAAACACGAATGGATCACTTACTCTCAGTGTCTGGCAGGAGGATCGGGAGAGAAGGGGATCCGAGGAATAAGGAGACAGCATATGAGAATCTCATATCAGGAGATCAGGAAGATTAAACAATAATATCTGAAGGTTTGAATATGAGCAGATGTGAGACAGGAGACCTAGAGGCACATTATCATGAACACATTGTCGAGTTTGACCTATTGCCACTCCGTACAACTAACTCTGTATCTGTTAGAACTACAGATTGAGCGATTCTTTCAAGGACGTTCTAGAGTACTGTGCTTCTTCAACAATTTTTCCTGCCTTTAGAAAATAACACAGAGAGATGCTAGAAGTAGCTCTGACCTGAAGTACTCCTGGGAGGCTGACGTGTACTCTGTCTTGTCCTGCGTGTGGTTGCTGGAGTTGCGAGACAAGGTTGAATGGTTCATCAAGTTCTCTCTCTCCTTCCTGCCAGTTCACCACCTCCATCTGTTCAAGAAAGCAATAAGTATTTGTAGTTAACAACTCTACGAAAACAAAGAAGCTCAAATTCGTTATTTCTACCGTTACAAGATCTCGTATAGATGAACAGTCATATTTACTCTGTAATCTAGTTCTTCCTGTCCATATCGCGTCAAAAATCATGGTAATTAGCTTAAAATATTTGGTCTCGCTGTGGAGTCAGTTTTGTCCATCTTCAGTCAGTTTTGGCGCGGTGTGAACCGAAAGATCTAGTTATATTATATTCAGATTTATGTATTCATGTTAAGCCTTTTTTCAACTAAATACCTGTTGTTAAATTCCGTCATGCAGTCTTCCGATTTCGATATTGTCCGTTTCGTCCTCACACGGGCACCATCAGGCGACTTCATACACTTAGACACATACACTACACACTATTTATACTGCGGCCGGAAGTGGCGTTGTCGATTAATAAATAAACTACAACAGTTCATAGTAGGCTCTACTAGATTATAGCTGTGTGTGAATTATTAATCTGTGGTACATACCGGGCGACAGTTGGGCGTGTTCCAAGGGTTGTCACAGCTGGTCCAGGGCAGAGTGTTGGTGAAGGAGGCGAAGAAGTATCTCAGTGCCCAAGCTATGATCACGTTGTAGTAGAAATCCACGTAGAACGCAATCAGCACCACGGAGTACCCGATACCTACACAGTTATACACATACTTAAACCATTGTCTAAAGCATCCATTATTTCGAGAAAATCCAATAGCTGTAATGTATCTGTACAGCGACACTAGGTAAAGGTCGAGGTTGAGTGGTAGAGAGGACTTAGTTGTCCTAACTTCGCCTCGTTAGACAATACTAACTTTACCTTTTTTTAGTTTTGGGGCTCACAATAATTTTGTTCTTCTAGAACTGAAGTACCAGATCGATCAAGTACTGCCCGTTGTGCATGTTGAGGTCACAGAGGCAGTTTAGGTATTTCTGGCCATAAGAGTATGTAACGAAAAATTATATTTAAAACGAGTTTAGGATTGAGATACATGTACAATATTATTGTACACATGTCAACTCAATTTTGCTATTTATTATTTATACCGAAAAATCTAGGTACATTTTGTGCTTGCAAAAACAATTAAACCCGTTCAATAGAATACTTTGTACATTGTGTACAAGCAAAAGGCTCTCTACTGTATCTTTGTACGGTTCATTAAACATTAATTTGATTTATTGATTCATAAAGTAAATCTGTAGCTTATACTTGAGCATCATTATATCAATGTAGCATCTGTCACAACATGCACAGAGTAAGTGCTAACAGCTGATCTTTGCTTCAACTCCAGTTCTCTGTGGTTCCAGCTGACTGGTGACGTAATCGTGTGTAAAGCTGCACAGAGCGCTTTGACACTCACTTCCGGTCTAGAACGACTCGCTCAATTGCCGCCCCATTTCCCGCCATTTTCGCTTTTAAGAAAATTACACGCTGCATGAGTTCCGCCTACGCCTCTTGGGCTTGAGTCTGACACCTTCTTCAAGTTTTCAACAGTCTGAAAGTTATTTGCCAACTTTTATTCATTAATTATAAGTTTGTTTGGAGTAAGTTTAAGATGAGTTTGAATCAATGCTCGATGTAGTTGTGTAGTGTAATGTACGATCACTTTTAATGGGAATAACCTAAAAGAACATTTCATCGCTACGTTCTAAAGAGGGGCTTTTTATAAGGGTTTACTGGCTTAGATTGACGTCCGAGTCACGGCCGATTCATTTTTTTTATTATTCGTGTGATTAATATCTCTACATTAGAATAATTTTAAATTAAATAGTTTAGGAACATAAAGAACAAAAGTGGTCTCAGTGTAATCCCCTGTAGAACCTCCAGCTCTCACGACAGAAGGAAACCCCACGTACGAAACGTTGTGAAAATGATCAATATTTTAATTGTTTTACGATTGAAAAGTGTTTCTAAGATTATATTACCCTTGAGCAGAGGCACTATCCGGCCCCAGCAAGTGATGGCGCCCTTGCGGTGGAACTGTCCCAGGGCCAACTCCATGTAGAACAGTGGGATCCCTCCCACGAACAGCATGATGCAGTACGGCACCAAGAATGCTCCTGTACACACAAGTTTTCCTTGAACTAAAGATAATGTCAGGTAGGTGGATCCCACAAGGCTGAAGCACGAACATCAACATAGTTGCAGCAGCCCAAGCACAGATAGCGCTGCAAGAACTCAAGTAGATCCACTGACGACGCGTAAATTCGTTCGTTCTCGAAAACCGTACAATTAGGTCATTTTTAATCATTGAATAATATCAGAAGACAAGAGTTGGCAGCGCTATTTGTGCTTGGGCTGCCTAACTATGTTGATATTCCTGCCTCAGCCATTCGGCTGCGAAATCTACCTATTATAACATAATCTTTGCTCTAAATCATATCTCATTTAGTGTTATGCCTTGAAATGCTATTGCGGCTACAAAACAGTGACGAGGTCATCTACCTCGGTTAGGAGCAGCTCTCAGATGCTTGGGGCATTTCACTTTCATCCCATAGGAAAACTTAACAGCTGTTATAAATTTAATGTCGTTTAAATTTCTAGTTAGTGTTGCTGTTCTTGATGCCGTTCTCGTTCTCTGTTACTACAGATGTCCAATGGCATAGGAAAGTAGGTCCTTATGTATATAGTTGTCCATCACCAAGCGGAGTGCCAGTTGTGCAGAGTGAGTGAGTGTGAGATATTCAACGTTATGAAAGCTTGGGAGATGTGATAACCGTGTCCACCGTCACACAGACTGACTTTATGATTCATCACTTCTCCAGCCTATGTGATAATACACTCTCCGCAGTGCACTCTGTATAGTGCAGTACCTCGTGACCAACCAGAGTAATTTTCTGCTCTTTGAAATGTGTTTGATATATTTTGGTTGCTTGTTGTACCAAAGCATTGTTTTAATTTTATAGCAGTGATAGTAAACCTAGTTTAAGTGGGATTCAATCAAATTTTGAAACTTAAACCATTACTCTTTGTTTGAAGTTTTTTGTTGACGATGGTGTAATTTCTAAGGTTAATATTTTATTACGTACAGTCACCCACTACCAAAAATCTTTTTTTCTGATATACTTGTAAGTTTTAGCTGCTAGCCTGGAAACAATACAACATGTAAAAATCAAGCACCTGACAGCTACAAACTGCCTGACTAGCCACCAGACGGCCCCATTGGCTGGCTCGGGCAGTAGTCGACCAATCACAGCCGTGATCAGACTGACCATCCGTAACAGAGAACACATAAAATACATACTCGTATTTATGCACAGCTAATGGAATGGAAACTCTTTAGAATTTTGATGAATGATACAGTGTTTTCAAACAAAGGAGAAATGATAAACAAAACGTATGTAGACAACAGACTGGGGTTGAAATATTATTTCCATGAAGAACACGACGTTTGGGATCTGGAATCTGATACCGTCTTCAGGTGGAAATGTCCGTAATCATATTTCAATCTCAGAAGTTCTACCACCGTCAACAACAAACCACACACACAAACTGGAGACAACTTTGTGCGGTTCAATTTGTAACCGTCAGTCCAAAACGCATATGAGGAATTCAAAGAAAGAGATATCGTTGTTAGTATGATATGCGTTTGATTATTAATTGATTGCTTTTGGTTTCAGGTAGGATCACTTACACGCTGCTGAATACGTAAGTCACATATTTACACTCTACTAATTGCTTCTAATTACTCTACTAATTGCTGCTAAAATGTTTAATGATCAATAGCATATTTGAACGTACATATCGAACGAGATCTGGTTTTTCGAAACAACTTAATAAGGTTTATTATACCTCACGATTGTGTTCTTTTCATATAAAATTAACTTAAAAACTTCTACATCTGCACATAGATCGAGCATTACATAAGCTCAAGTTTTATCAACTGATTTGTTTAGTCATCAGTCAAACAGTTTATTCCCCTTAGGTTTATTTGAAAAGTACGGTATTTTGGGAGTAGTTAATTTGGAAGTATTTCCTTTCAATATTCGCTATTTTATGTAATTAAATTTGTTCAAATGAAATTGAGCTCAAGCTGTCTAGACACAGTACGGTGAGCGTAGTGAACAGCCTCGTAATAATAAAGAATACAAAGCTGATGCCTTAAGCCTTATTACTCCTATGCTTGACTCGTGCCAGCACGGTGCTTACTAGTAGCTGCGTGTCGGCCTGGTTAATCACGTGACTCGGTGTGATCTCAAGGTCAGTTGCGTTATCAGCAGAGGAGATAAGAGCAAGGTCACTGAGTGCGCACTCAGCCTCACTTAGACAGCGTAATCAGATTCTTCACTTCTCTGCTCTGCTCTGCTCTGTCTTCTTAATTCAATCAACGACAACTTTTCAAATATTCATCTCACTGAAACACGACGTGTCACGTGCTTCCGGTAGTCCGACTTGACCGAGATATTTACAAAGAAACATTTGTACCGAATATTATAAAAGTCATACAACAAATGCGACCTGTAGAGAT
The DNA here is from genome assembly GCA_018831715.1 of Matsumurasca onukii. Taxonomy (NCBI): domain Eukaryota; kingdom Metazoa; phylum Arthropoda; class Insecta; order Hemiptera; family Cicadellidae; genus Matsumurasca; species Matsumurasca onukii. Next base: position 1,009,740 of record CM032059.1, read on the forward strand.
GATACACGTATGTATATAAAGTTTTGTCAGGATCGGTGCTTATTTCATGGTTCCGGGTCTTACCTTGATGACGTTATCAATATCTCATCACAGATTACCCAGAGGATGTAGTTTATCTGTGATCTCATTTTTCCAAAAGAAATTCGCTAATCATCGGAAATCACCAGATACAAACAGTGTTGTTCTTGTTCGCTAAGTGGAGAAAATGACCAATAATATTTCAAAGATGTTTTCTTTGAATATTAACAATTTTAAAGGTTTTGCTGTTATTTTCGGGGCTTTAGAAAGAACACAACTAAATAAAATTCATATTTATGTCCATTAAATGTGTTATTTTCTTCTTTATTTTGCCGTGTTTAGGTATTCGATTGTTTGTAGTTTCTTTCGACTTAATAGTAAACAAATGCTGCTGATAGGTGAAATCTGAGCGACCGGATGTATTAAGTGAAACATATAACCAGCTGGTGTATTGTTAGGCGACGTGGACGCCTGCAGGAAGTGTCTAGGCAAGACCCGCAGTACACGCGTGTAGCAGTGTTGCCGTGCAGCGCCGTGCCTAGCTCTTCTATACTGCCAATGTTGTGTATTCTACAGTATGCCCCAAAATAAACAATACTGAAATTTTAAGATTGTATTTACAGTACTGTTAGAAGATAAACTGTATACTTAAAAGGATATAAAATATATTTAAATAAATTCATTTCACGTTTAATATGGTTTCAGTACAGTTTCAGATTCATACCGTGCTTGAAAATTTCGTAAAACTTTAGTGAAGATGGGTTATTTCATCCCTCTTACGTACTTAGTTTTTTCTTTAGTTGAATTATTGTGGCTAGTGGGTACTTCCGGAAATGTTCATAACCATCAAGGTTTCTGGAAATTCTTATCAACGACTAGTTGCTTACATTCATTTTCAAAGACGTTTGCCTCAAGCGTCTATTCAGTGACTGTAACACTTACTGCAACACTCTCCCGTGATTTTCGTTCGTTCACACAGTTTTTGGGGACCTGAACAGTGAACAGCCCTTCCGTTGGGTCAAAACACTACTCGTTCTACGACACTTGAAAAAAAATAAGCATTATATAATTATTAGGTGGGTTTTGTGGAAATTCTCTGAAAACCTAATGCAGTGTGTGACAAACCGGGCCCACCCGAAGTCCAACTCCGTATGAGCGAAAATAATGCTCTACGATAAAAGCTTCCTCTGCAGTAGTTAGCGACGTGTCAGCCAAAAATAACCTCAGACTTGAAATAAATAAAAGTCTTATAGACTTTGCAACAATCAAAAGTTGTCACGGCTAAGCGACAAGGCAACAATAGCGTATTAAGTTTCAGTATTGTTTATTTTGGCGCATACAGTTCTTCTCAACGCGTCAGTTCAATACAATACACGTTGAAACTAATGGACATTTTTAACAATATTATACCATTAGCAAATTATCTTTACAAGCAAATTTTTTAATACATCGTACATTTTAGCGGGTCCGTAGCGGTTTGGCTCATTGATCCAGTGGTGCAGGTTCGATCCCTGCAGTCATTACTAACAATTTGTAAAGTGACTCTGCGGCAACGATAGGTAAAGGTCGAGGTTGAGTGGTAGAGAACTTTGCCTCGTTAAACAAGACAAACTTTACCTTTAACTTGGTATGTCTTTATTCCAGAAGGTTTTGGTTGACGGAATGCTTCGGCCAGTGGAATTCATTCGACAATACTGAGTTATTTGTTGGACATTTTAAGGGGAAAATTATTTTTGCTGTTCAGGTATTAAAACTTGAATTTTACTTATGTTACTAAGTGTGGTACATCGAACTATTTGAGCGTCTACGATTTTCAAGCCTTGTATGTACAAAATATGAAATGTATTTACGTCAAATGTTGTAAGAATTAGAATTTTGAATTTGACTATCACACGTATATACATTTTTTAGGAGTAGATATAGAAGTTTTAAATTTCAGTAATGATTTAAAAAATGTGGACGCTTAACACTGTAGATTTTTAACGACTCTATTTCGCTTGAAATTATTTAAGTTAGGTTTTGTTAGTTCTTTGTCAACACAAAACATGTGTTTACAAGAGTATTGTTTACATAATCAGCTGTTTTACTCCGCTGTCAACTCCCAAGCAACTGAGGCAACCTCGCGACAAAACAATACAACTCCCAACTCACAACACAGAACTGATATTAAAACTTCACTTCTGTTCTCTACAAGAAACCCGTGAGTAGGAACCGTCATTAACAGCCTAGCTTTGTGTTCTAGTTGCATAACATGTTAAACAAATTTATTTGCCTTTAAAAGTCTGACTGAGCAACTCATTTTCAATTTAAACATTGGTTTTGAAATTTTAAGATAGTTATAATCTTACACAAACCGTGTGCATACACCTAGACAGGCAGTAATCTGTCTCTTGTGATATGTATGGGAAACTCATTGTGCTGGATCTTCTATATTAACTTGACTTTATTTATCCAAGTGCGAGCTTTTAGCGGTTTCTTTTGGTATTGAATTAAAGAGTTATCATGTTTTTCTTTTATCTATTTTATACTTGAGAACGATGCAATGACGAATAATTTAACTTTTTAAAGTACGAGAACAACTAATATACACATGTTCTACAAGACTCGTGGATTCGCCGCAATCACGTGAGCGATGATAAGTTCTCAGGTCTGAGCTGAGCTCAAGAAGTGATTTTGTCTTATTGGGTTCAATCTTCAAATCTACTGTCAGACTCAATCTGCTGTAAGCGGCTTCCTCCCTCTCCCACCAGTGGAGCTGAGGTAGAGGAGACCTCCGTCACTCACCACTCCACACTCACCACCAACACTCAACACTCACACACTAACACTCCACACTCAACACTCAACACTCAACACTCACCAACACTCACACTCACCACTCAACACTCACCGCTCACCACACAAGAGATTAAGAGAGTCTGGATAGCTGCACTTATAGTATACTACAGTAGCTTCGCCTCAGCCTTATTAACATAGATATATTTTAAGAAAATTGCAAATTTAAAATTAAAGTTTCTTATAAATCCTAGGAAAACCATTTAGTTTGGTTCGTTAGTTCACCATCATCTCGTTATAACTTATACGTAAGCACATTTATGGATGTTGTATTCGAAATATAAAGATACACTGCATGCTTAACTTGAACATAGTTTGACCGCCATACTTTTAGCCAACTTTGACTTGTAATGAAATCTAAAAACGTGTTCATTGCCCACTTTGAACTCGCCATTTATTTTTAAATTATGTATGTGTATAAAAATACAGCTAAAGACACACTGCGAAATGAGCTAAAACTTTGGAAGTTTCACCGCCATAGATTCGTCCGATTTTGGTTATATAAGCAGCCATTATGCCGGCAAAACGTTACAGATAGACAGTTTGACACCAGTTTCGGTCTATCCAAAGTATATTACTGTCAACAAGCAAAACTTGATTTTTGCAATGTACAGACAGCCTTATTTTATTTAGGTATAGATATGTTAGCTACCTTGTGAGCTACATACCTGCCGTTCGCCTTTTAGGCTGTTATATGACATAAAAAATAGCTAAACACACTGCGTGAGGGCTTAACCCTTGAATGAAGTTTCACCGCCATAGCTTCAACATTTCGAGTTATAAGCGGTCTAAAATGCCTTAAAACTGCAAAGTACACTTTGGTCCCTCGCATTTATTTTTGATGTTGTATGAGTATAAAATAGGCGAAGACACACTGCGCAATGGGCTTAACTTAAACGAAGTTTCACCGCCATAGCTTCAGTGGATTCTGAGTTATAAGCGGTAAAATGCCTTAAAACGTTCAGACAGACAGACTCAGACAGACAGACAGACAGCAGGAATTGACACCAGCTCGGTCTTTCCTAAAGATTAACACCAAATAACCAAACTGAGGATTCTTTGCAATTTACAGACAAAAAGTCTTATTTTATTTATATAGATTTATTGTTTTGAAGAGCCGAATACTGTACTCGAACATATATTTCAAGTCTATTTCAAAATACACCATGTTGTGCATTTCTTCACTTGTTCCAAGCTACTATTACAAACGCCATTACACGGTGTACACTTGCCCAGCCGGGGGTGCAGCGGAGGTGCGGGGGCGGAGGGGATGATTTGAATAGTAAACTGTTCAGGTCTCAGGTGCAGCAGTTTATATAATCGTGTTCCGCTCGCTTCTTTCTCTGCTGAGAGAATATAAACAGATGTAAGCTGGAACAATATCTAACCGGAACATGCTCACAGCATACAGTGTACATAGGGTGCACTAGGTCATTGATGTCTTCAATCAGGTAATGTTAGGTTAGTAGATTGCGCATGGATGCCGAATGATTGAGGGAGGAAAATCAACAGCCCAAGCACAAATAGCGCTGCGAGGGAAATCTTTGAAAAGTTTCAAGTAGCGCCACTGAAGCACGCGCAAGTTTGTTCGGTCTCGAAAATCGCACGAGTTGCTCACAATGAAGTCATCGACATCGGAAAAACTCGAGCATGGGCAGGAGCCGAGGGGAGAAAGACGGCAGCGCTATCTGTGCTTGGGCTACCGCAACTATGGTTGCTGCTGCAACCATATGGCATCTACACGCAACCTACTTACCATAACATTATCTTTGGTTCAATTTAAGTACAGACTCGCGCTGTTCTGGAAGTGGGATTGAAGGTTGGTCTGCTCACCTCGGAGCGCACGTCGGTCCCACGATTGTTGTTTTTCAATAATAAAGAATTATTACAGTATGGGAAAGAAATATTAGACAGATTCGAACTTGTATTTAACCAGAAGAAACAACCGGGGACTAAACAGTGATGATAAATTAAGACATTAAATATAGTATTATTTTAGGAAGCGAGCTCAGAGCGGCTGAAGTGTCAGAAACAGGTGTGAACTGATTGTCTATTTCCCGCCAAGGCGCGAGCACAGAGAGTACAACACAGAGTAGGAGGAAATGGTCGCCTCGGGGCTAAGAACTTATCTGTAGACGACAAAACTCTGCCCCGTCTCCGCCAGACATTATACAATATACATAGTACTGTGTACCCACTTGGAGGTTGTTTCATTGTACAGTTGCTTGGTTCAAAACCCAAATTTATACATATATCTCGGACACAAAGAGGTAATTATGACAAATTTATTCTATAAAGGTGGTAGAAGGGTACTAGTTTTCGATTCCTATCCAGAGTCTATTTTTGACATTTTTCTAGATGAAGTCGCCTCACTAACGCTAACACTGTTTCGTTAACCTATCGTACCTGTAAACGTGTTAGGTATACTGTTACTGTTTAGCTTCCAGGAGAGAGGGAACTTATCTGTCTGCCGAGCTGGTGCTATTTCAGTATTCGGGTGTTTACTAATCAGAACAGGTAACTTTTAGCTCGTCATTTCTGAGAAGTTGAATTAACCTGAAGTAGTTAAGCATTAACAAAGAACATTCTCACAAAAGAAAGACAGATGTATTTTTGCTTGCGACTAAGTGAATAAAACTAACGCAAGTAAAGCGTAGCAACTGTGAGTGACAACAGCTGTCTGCTGCAGAAGAAAGAGTTAGGTAATCAGCTGTGCAGAGTCTTGTCAAGTTGTCGCGTGACGTCATCAGCTGATCCGTCTGCACACTTTAAATTTACAAATAAACTTTGTTTGTTAAGGTAATATATTTGTTGCGATTAAAATTGTTTTTTAATAGGAGTAATTTATCAATGGTCACTAGACCTAGAGGTTGTTAAATATTCAGGTTGGCAAAGTAGAGAGCACTGGTTTATTGGCCGCACTCAGCGTCAGCGTGCTGCACTCGTGTTTTACGCTCAGATCTACCCTGATGAAGTGTCGCGTGGTTGGTGTTGGGGTGAAATGAATGTTGACAGATGTATAAAAGCCTCTCCGTCACACCACAAGGGAGGGGGGTAGCTGGCCCGTCACACGTACAGCACGCGACACCGTTCCTCCATCCAGTGTGTTAGTGTGTGTGTATGTGCCCTTCCACCACCCAACCCACTGGCCTGACCTGTTGAAGGGTCAATTTTCAAAACTGGGACAATATCATACCTATTTAAAGTCTTAATACATTTGTTATTTTTTCTGTGGAACTTTTTAATTTGCTTTATGATAGTTGCATAAATTTGTGTATTTCGCGAATTTGTATTGGAAATTGAGTTATTTATTTCTATTGCTACATAGAAAAGTCGTAAAACAAAATAGTTTGCAGCTACCCAACATTTCTTGAGTCAAATGGCAAAACTCGATGTATATATTTAATATTACGATTATTCACATTTATAGCTGACTACACTAGAAATGGCGAAATATAAGCCTCATTAAAGGCTTGAACTTGTCATTGTATTTTCCAACTGTACAGACAACTTTGACACAAATAGTTCATAGTCCCAGGACAGGAGTTTAACATACTCAGGACTACTTCTACCTGATGTACTAATACTTTATATGTCTCGTATAAACAGCAAGTATTACAGGTTCATAAAATAGACAATGTATAGAACAAATATAAAGGAAACAACTAAATGTCGATATTTAAAACTAATATATGTTGAAAGGTATTTAATGACTTGCGTAGCTGCTGCTTCTGAATGGAGTCTCAGAGCTGTGAGTAACCGAGTTACGGAGTAAATTACTCGTTAATGGTTCGATATGACAGCAGAATTCAGTGTCTGACACCTCCCACTTTGAACTCTGTAACTCAATACACTGTCTCCAGCTGAAGCGGACCCTGAGAGGATAAAAGGCGCCAACTACAGCAGTACATATTTCCTCCTATGCTCTTCCTTAGAACTTTCCGTTTGAGGAAAACAACTAAACACTTTGTAGAAATCCGGTTACATTCTTCTTCTTCTTCGTGTTAAGAATAATCTAACACCAAGAATTCCAATAGGTCGAGAGTATAAAACGTGAAGAAAGAGTCACAGTAAACAGAAACTAAAATGAGAATAATAACCTTGGTAGCGAGCTCGGCGTCTCGTGTGTGACGTGTTCCTTGATTCTGGTAGAAATATAATTATAGTTGAAATCTAAACAGAAATTAGTGAATTCTGATGCCAAAGATAATGCGTATAGGTAGGCAACCCACCAAATGCTTCTATAATGCAGTAAAGCTTGGTACAGTGGCGCAACCTGGACAGTTGGCACAGGAACTACAACCAGCTGCTAATGTTAGATTGTCTGTTATGGCTTACCTCCGCCATTCTTGTAGCACAGGTAGGGGAACCGCCACACATTGGCGAGGTCGACTGCAAACCCTATCACAGACAGGAGGAAGTCCACCTGCAACCAAAACAATACACCACATTTAAAATAATAGTTTTTACCTTTACGGAAATTTTTCAACACCGTTTGTTTAAGAACACACATTTAAAGGCATTATCACGTTTGATGGGCGTTGAGAACTGCCAGGTGACGTTTCTGTCATCTGTTCCATCGTCGATCTCAGATACGTTTTTAGGCGCCGAACCACTAAACGATCGTTCTTCAGTCGCAGTGGTTACAGGAACTGTTTGAAGTTGTATCCCCTTTAACTTCGGACATCAAGTCACGTACAACTGGATCTGACGACAAAATTCTTTAAGCCTTTCATTGATGTGATTGGTACAGTTTAAAGATTATAACACTACTATAATCTAGTTCTTTTCACAACGCGTCAAAACATCATAATTAGCCTGAGATATTTCGGTCTCACTTTCTGCTATCCTATTGGTCGGAGGGCTGCCAACCGTCCATTTGAGCAGGGATGCCAACTGTCGATATTCTCATTGGTTGTAACACTATCGAAAAGACTTCTTCAGGACTGGTCGCCAGCTTCTTTGTTGAAGTTATTATAATTTTAAATATTTCAATGGTTCCTCGGACTACTATATAAAATGATAGCATTACCTAAATGAACTAAATGAGCGATAAAGACACTGACCTTGCCGCTCCATGTTTCCCGTACCTCCTCCCTCCCCTTCGCCGCCATCTCCCCCCTCTCTACCCCGTGCTGCAACATACACACACATACACACGGACACAAAGACAAACATTGACAAGGAACATGAAAATACTTTACACGTAACAGCTAAACAAAGACAAGATTAAAAATTGTCGAATTAAGAATTCGTAAACGTTTTAAAACTGAGCTCCAGTGTCGTCATAAACATTTACCGGTACTGTATTTATTTTCTATCAACGGTCAGATGCAATTCCAATACATACATTTCATTTAAACATTATATAAATTAGGATGTGCTTACATGCTAGAGTCAAGCCACACATGCAACCTGACTCTATAAATACGTCATCTGGGATAATATGAGTAAATTAACAATAATTTAAATTTCTCATTATTGAAATATAGTTAAACGTAGTTGTAATCATCTCTGGGTTCTTGACTTAATTTACAGTTCACTCAATAATTGTATTCCGATATTCTGGAAACAACAGCTGACCAGCTGAGGTATCGATATGTACATTCATTATAGTGCTGGAGATTACAATATCTAGAAGGCAGAGGGGGGGCAGCTGTGGTCACCCCTTCCTCACCACCACGCCGGAAGTGCCCCTCTAATTGCCTCCCCACTTCCGCCATTCCCCTTGTAAGGGAGTGGGTAAATTCCCATTTACACTGTCTCCACGTTTTAACAATGTTTCACAGATTTTTGGAATGAATTAATCTGTGTTTATATATTTTAAATTGCTTCTTTAAGGTCAACGATGTGTCGTGTTCATTTATGACACTTACAAGAGACACTTTATTTAGCGCGTGGCATTTTTCAACGTTAATACTGTTGAGTAAAGAACTATCAAATAATGTTCTCGACTCCTTCTTCAATAAACAAGAAATGCGTTTAGAAGATTAGTCAAGCAAATAAGAACCCATGTTTACCACTGAAATAGTTAACAGTACCCGTGCTACGCTACGGGATTTAAATATTGAATTTGTGATTATATTTATATTTCCGGTGTGTACGAGTATCGATAAGTTCGAACAACTTCGCCACTTAGCCCTTATTAACTCGAATTGTATGATAATATTGTTGATTTGAATATAAATGTTTTGATAGTCCATACTTCCACGAGGTTGGTGGAAATCCAAGTTTATCTTTCGTTTCAAAAACATCGGTTCCAGTAGCTTAGGGTTGCCTTGCCTGGCTTAGTTCTTTGAAGAGTCGTGCGTGCCGCCGGCCTTGCCAGTTAAGAGAAATGGTAGTAGCGATATTCCAACCATGTCCGCTCATTGAACAAGTGGCACAACGTGGTTTCGTAATCCCTGTTTCCGACTTACTTACCTAGTAAAATCCTTACCTGTACACGTTACTTACTTACATTTTCAACAACTGCGTGTGAGAAAATTATAATACACTTTTATAATAGCCTATTTTTGGGACAACTTTAAGATATTTTTGCTAGTTTTGGCGTAAGATTAAAAAACAGGTTATACAAACCTATAGAAACACCTTTGAAAACATGAATAACAAATTTTCCAATCTCTACATCAAAACATAGCGTCCTAATCGGAAGACCACGAGAGCATCTCTTGAGCAACTTTTTCTGGGTGGTTAATCTTCTTAACGGTTGTTACTCCCAATGTGTTTCGATGTGAAAACATCTTTCATCCCCCATGAATTATCCCCAACAACAGTTCGTCTGAAGATGCAGTTTTGGATTGACGGAAGTAGTTTAACATTTAAAGTTATTTAAGAGGCAAACAATTAATCTTCATTGATCTGCCAAAATACAAGTTTAATGTCGACGGCTTTATTGACGTTATGTTTTATAATTTCGACCTGAACTTGTTAGAACTAGAAAATGTTGTAGAATAAGCAATTTTATTCGTTAATATATCATCACATTATTTGATCATGTTTAATTTGTCGAGACCAAGGGTCCTGGGCTGTCTACAATATGTGAGAGTATATTTAACAACGCCTACTGTAAGCTAGATGACAGTGCCCACTCTCTTGTCATGCTAGTTGCTAGATTGTGTCAATCAAACCCGTGACGTCATCAATGTACTGTCAGCGCATTCTGTGGCGGAGTCGGGAACTACATTAGCGGCTCATGGTTCATTGTAGGCTACTAGCAAAGATAATGTTATGCTAAGTAAATTGCGCAAAGATGTGGAATGGCTGAGGCAGAAAAATCGACATAGATCGGCAGCCCAAATACAGATAGCGCTGCCGTCTCTTCCCCTCGGCTCGACATGCTCGAGGTTGTGCGATGTCATATCGTGCGATTTTCGAGAGCAAACGAACTTGCGCGTGCGTCAGTGGCTCTACTTGAGACTCTTAAAAGAATTTCCTCGCAGCGCTATCTGTGCTTGGGCTGCCGAACTATGTTGATTTTCCTGCCTCAGCCATGTGGCATCTAAGCGCAATCTACCCACCATAACATAATCATTGATTGTAAGCTACTAGATAATGTACAAGTATGCGAGGCATTATTTCTCTACTACATGTTAAAAGTTGTTTTTGTCAACACCTTTTTAAATATTAAGTTCCTAGGAAACCATAGCTTAAACTTTACCTGTGTTTATATTGGTTACGATGTTTATTAAGATCAGCTGATCATCATAAACATATGTTTTGTTTTCCAAATCTTCAAGCAATTCCGAATATTGCCTCCATAGAGCGGACAACAACCCAATGTAAAGAGTTGCCATAGATTTGGTCTCCTACGCCGTATGTACTCTTTGATTGCACCCGGTACTGACACTCTAGAGGGAAGGGACTAAGTCATTCAGCTCATTGCTAGGTAATGTCCAAGGCTTTGAGCAGCTAGGCTCAGTCTCTGCACTTACTGTGACATACGGCCTCACAGGGGCTCTAACTGAGAGCACATAACACTACCCTCTACTGTGTCATACTGACAACTATAATCTAGTTCTACCGCGTCAAAACATCATTACAATTAGTGTGCAGTGTTTCTGTCTCGCTGTGGAGTACCATCTTCAGTCACTGATTGGCTGAAACTGAACTACTTGCTGTCTGCTATCCTATTGGTACTACAGGGCTGCCAACCGTCAATGGGGCAGCCTTGTGACCAGTGACTAATGATATATAGATACATACTTTCAATTCACATATTTACTCAAATGTCATCAAAATCGGATGAAATTTTTTAAAGCATTAAACCCCCTTTTTTGAGAAAACTACCCCCAAAGGAGACTTATGGCCATCCAATTTTGCTGGCTAACGACCAAGACATTTACAAAAGGAACATTTGTTCAAATTTCATGAAAATCGGACAAAAATGCGAGCTGTAAAGAGAACATGTAATGAGTTACTCGGTGATGGATTCGGTTATTGAACTAGCTTGTTATGTATACGGGCAAATGGACGTCTGTAGAAAGTGTCATTGTCTGTGCCCACACACACTGTAGTTGACACCTGTACATGACGAGTGAACAATACTTGTCCGCAGCGAGTACGCTTTCCACTTGACCTCACCAGTGACAAGTGATCAAGTACTCGACTTCTATAAATACACATCACATTCGCGTGTTAGGTGAGATGACAGTTTAAACACAAACTTGTGGCCAAGATTATTTTTGCCACCTTTTGTAAGAAGATTCGATTATGAAACGGTTTCATTGGAATGTAGCCGCCTTTGCTTTTCGATTTTCACATGTACATTTTTCTACACTAATAAACCACAACTATCATACCTACAAAATATATTATTTATTATTATTATCGTTGACTATTACAA
>CM032059.1:1021537-1045261 GCA_018831715.1 Matsumurasca onukii
CGTAGAGAATTTTCTTTCAACGTTCAAAAGATTTGCAAGATGTTCATTGATTATTGTACAAGAACTGCCAGAGTCAATTAAAGCTCGAGCTAATATCTCGTTTCCACAGTTAGAACGTAGCTTTACCATAGCAGTAGCAAGCAAAGTTGTAAAACTGGTGTTCTCACATTTAGAGTTGAAGTTGTATGGCTCGTATGTTTAGACATGTTACTTGAAATTGTATCTTTTGACATGATTTACTTGGTTGAGATTGATCATATTTGAGGCCATTACCATCAAGTTGGTTATTGAGTTAACATTGGTATTTCGTATTGAAACTGTTGTTTGATTTTTAACTTCTCAAGGACCAATTTGTTTAGACAAATAAATTACTTTGAAATAGAAAGAATTGATATTCCTTATTTCTTAAGTTTATTTTGTTTTAGAATAGAAAAGAACTGCACTAGTCTTTTATTCCTTTAAAGTAACTTGTTTTTATTAATAATAACAAACATTTGTAATAACAATTAAATTGAGTTCAACAAACAGCTGGTTTTAAATCTTGCAATACAACACAGGTAAACAAACTAAATTATTTTAATATCAAGAAAACTATGTACATATATAACATTCCCGACCCTGTGAATCATGGGAGATTCACTGAATGCAGTGGGGAAGAGGCGATATTTTGACGACTGGTCTTGTAAGAATTCCAGACATCGTCTTCAAACGGACCACTCGTACGCATCCATCCCCTTCAATTGTTTCCAAAATTCGACCCAAGCACCACATTTGAGGAGGTACGTTAGATTCATGAACTAGTACAATGTCTCCCACTTTGACGTTTGGTTGGTCTTTGGTCCATTTTGATCGCTGTTGTAGTTGATGCAAAACTTCTTTGTACCATCTATTCCAAATATGTTGAGTCATGAATTGTATAATGCTGCCATCGCTGTAAATTATTCATAGGTACATCTTTCCCTTCTCGCTTGGTAGTATCATTGGTCGGCCAATAAGGAAATGGCCAGTAAGAATGTCCAACTCATTGGGATCACTGGACAAAGGTGATAGTGGTCTTGAGTTAAGAATTGCTTCGATTCTTGTAGCCAATGTTTGAAATTCTTCTAATGTCAAAATATGTTGTCCAATGACCTTATAGGTGGTTTTGATGCTTCTTACAGATCTTTCCCAGAGTCCACCCATGTGGCTAGCTGTAGGTGGAATGAAGTGAAATTTCACCGAATTTTGGTGTACTGTGAAAGAAGGTTTTCAATTCTTCTTTGTTGAAAAATTTTCATTGTTCGTTTTAATAAGTTTGGCGCCAACAAAATTGGTTGCATTGTCCAGATATATGTCAGAAGCTAAACCTCTTCGGCTTACAAATCGTGTTAAAGCTGCCAAGAATCCATTGGTAGTTAGATCTGTTGTGACTTCAATATGAATTGCTTTGGTTGTAAAACAAACAAACAAACAAAGATAAGCTTTGATCATCTGGGCTCTTCTTAAGGTATGTACTTTTATAGTGAATGGCCCAGCATAGTCACATCCAGTTTTTTTGAAAGGTGGTGAAGGAGTTACACGAGCTTCAGGCAAATTGCCCATTTTAGGAGTCATGAATTTCGGGTTGTAACGATAACATGTTACACATTTGAACACTTGGGAACGTATTGCAGATCTTGCCGATAAAATCCAAAATCTGTCTGTTATAATCCCTTGTAGAAGATGGGCGCCTGCATGGAGATGCTTCAAATGATAGTATTGAATGATTAAGTTGGTGATATGGTGTTTCTTTGGTAAAATCAAAGGGTATTTCTTGTCATAGTGCAAAGACGCATGCTTTAATCTTCCTCCAACTCTTAACAGTCCATCTTCATTGAGGAATGCAGATAATCGTAGCAACTTCTGACTGCATGGTTTTCCTTTTTTCAAATTGCTAATGTCATCAGAGAAACTTGTCTGTTGAACCAATGATATAATGTTCTTCTCTGCACGTTTAAGTTCATCAGTTGTTAAATATCCTGTTATTTTATTTTCATTTTTTATTTTACCCAAAAAACGATTCATATATACTACTCTTGTTAATTTTGTCCAAGATGAGAATTTGTTTAGTAGATCATCGCGACCATCAGGTTTGTCTGACACAGTGCAAGAGTTTATCGATTTAGTTTTCAGTTCAGGGACCTTATCTTGCTTTAGTGTGACAGTAGATTTAGGCCATTGCTCTGCATCTTCATAGCCATGATGGGCCTCTGTACCATGATTGGTTAGTTAAAAGTTCTGAAGGATAAAGTCCTCGAGTGGCACAGTCAATTGGGTTATGTTCAGAGGGTATATGTCTCCAAAGATCAGGTGATATTGTTTCTTGTATGTGAGAGACTCGATTTGCTACATATGTTTTAAGAAGGTAAGAAGGAGTCTTTATCCATGACAGTGTTACTGCAGAATCACTCCAAGCAGTCACTGATACTATGTTGACTTGTTCTTTGAGGTGGTTTAAACAGAAATCTAACAGATCTGAAAGCAGGTAAGCAGCACATAATTCAAGTCGCGGTAGTGATGTGTGTTTCAGAGGAGCGACTCTTGTTTTTGCTATTATCAATCTTACTTGAACTTTTCCTTTTGATTCAACCCTGACATAGACACTGGCTGCCATTCCTTTTGGACTGCTGTCAGAAAATCCATGAAGTTGTATGTTAGTTGCATCTGATATACATAATGAACGATCATAGAGTATTTTTTCTAAATTGGGCAAATCTTGAAGAAAAGTTGTCCACTTGTCAGTCAGCTCATCAGGTAAAGGTGAATCCCAATTGATTCCAGCTAACCAAAGTTGTTGCATAAACTCCTTGGCAAAAACACACTACAGGGGCTAAAAATCCACAAGGATCATATATAGAAGCAATACTGTGTAGAACTGATCTTTTTTGTATTTTATCATCAGATATTTTAATACGATATGAAAAACAATCTTGTTTTGGGAGCCAATGAAGACCTAATACTGATACTAAAGGTTGTTCAGGTGTTCTAAAATAGACTGGAGTTTCATGAAATTCTTTAGGTATATTTTCAAGTAAACTCTCATGGTTTGATGTCCATTTCCGTAAAAGAAATCCTCCTTGTTTGAATAGATCATTTACTTCATTTTGTAAAAGAAGAGTTTCCTGCAAAGTATCTGCACCAAGAATAATGTCATCTACATATATTTGGCTTTTGAGGGCTGCTGTTGCGAGAGGATAATTCTTTCCCTCATCTTCAATTAGTTTTATAATTGTTCGGTTTGCAAGAAAAGGACTTGATTTCATCCCATAAGTGACTGTTTGTAGTTGATAGATCGATAGTGGTTGAGTGGGCTTTTCTCGCCAGTAAATCATTTGATATTTATGATCTTCAGGGTTTAAGTCGATAGACCTGAACATCTGCTTTATATCCGTTGTAAAAACAAACTCATATCGTCTGAAATTCATCAAAATGGAAGCGATGTCATTATGCAGTTTTGGACCTGCGTAAAAGATCGTTTAGAGATTTTCCAGAAGTTGTAGTTGAACTCGCGTCAAATACAACCCGTAACTTTGTAGTTGAGCTTTTCTTTAAACACTCCATGATGTGGAATGAAATAGTTTGTCTCTCAGGCAAAACAAGGCGGTTGTTTACATTCAAATCAAACAATTTCATATGTCCTGATTCAAGGTAATCTTTCATAAATTCAGAATAAAGCTTTTGGTATTCTGGTTGATTTTGAAGTTTCTCTCTAGTGAAAAGAAACGTTTTTCGCTATTTCTGAAGATTGGCCTAACTGATTACAAGGGTCAGTTTTGAACGGCAAACTTACTGTGTACTTTCCGTTGTCATTACGGACACATGTTTTTGTAAAATGAGCTTCACATTCCATATTTTCAGGATTTTCACATTTAGCTGAAGGGGTTGTTCAGTTTCCCAGAACTTTGTCATGAGTTTATGAAGGGTTCTTCATGTATTGCTAAAAGGTAGTCATTGAATTGCTTGACAATTTATTTTGTGATTGATTGAAGGTAGGAAGTTGACCCATGATAATGAAACCTAATGTAGTATCCAGTAAAATGGCATGTCTTTACCTAGACTGAACTTGTTTTCTTTCATGATTTCCATAAAAAGATCTGCTCCTATAAGCATTTGGATTTGTCCAGATTTATGAAATGTAGGATCAGCTAGTTTGAAGTTAGCAACCTTTTTCAGAATGTCACCTAACATCTGTGTGAGGTAAATTAGAAGTTTTTGTTTAAGATCAGTACAGGATGGTTATTAGCAACTGTTTCTCCGTTTGAACTCTGGATGTTTAGTATACACTGGCCTTTAGTTTGTATCTCAACAGATGATATACCATTAACACTACATACTCCGTTAGAGAATTTTCTTTCAACGTTCAAAAGATTTGCAAGATGTTCATTAATTATTGTACAAGAACTGCCAGAGTCAATTAAAGCTCGAGCTAATATCTCTTTTCCACATTTAGAACGTAGCTTTACCATAGCAGTAGCAAGCAAAGTTGTAAAACTGGTGTTCTCATTATTTTGAGTTGAAGTTGTATGGCTAGTATGTTTGGACACGTTACTTGAAATTGTATCTTTTTGACATGATTTACTTGGTTGAGATTGATCATATTTGAGGCCATTACCATCAAGTTGGTTATTGAGTTAACATTGGGTTGAGAACTAGCTTGGTTTTGAACACAGTTAACGTTACTTTGATTAGAAGTGTTGTCAGTAGGTTCTTGATTGTGATGCAGAAGGCTGTTGTGTCGTTTTTGACAAAAGTTACAAACATATTTGCTGATACAAACACCTTTATGGTCTTTTAAACAGTTTACGCAAAATCCTCGAGATTTTATACTTTGCAATCTTTCATTTGTATTTAGTTTTAGAAATTCGTTACACTTGTAAATTGTATGTCCTGACTTACTACAAAAGTACAAACTGGTTCATAAGTATTATTGCTGTTGTGAACAAGGTTTGCGTTGAGAGGTTTTCTCATGGGCTTGTTTTAGTCTCTTTTTAGTGTCTTAAGACAGAGTTTTCTGAGATAACACCATTCTAAAATGCTATAAACTCTTTAGGAGTTGGAAGTTCTTGAGAATTTTCTTTTTGCTTCGAAACGAGTCCTGATAAAGCTAGGAAACTTTCGCAGTAAAAGTGTTATGAGAAATGGATTGTCATCATTTGTCGCACAGTTCAAAGCTGATAAAGCGGACATGTGCTCATTGTAGCCAGAGATAAAGTTTCTGAGGTTTGTTGAATTTATGGTAGAACAATCATTCATGTCGATGATGTAATTAAGATGAAGAGATTTCAGAAGTCTGGTGTTGTGATAGCGCTTGATGATGGTTTCATATGCAATTGAATAATTTTCGTTGGTAAAAGGCAAAGATTTGATTAGATTTAGGGGTTCGCCACTTAGAGTGGACAGCAAGTATTGAAACTTTTCAATGTCTGAAAGTGATGGGTTTTTGTTTACTGTTGTGTCAAACAGATTGAAGAATGATATCCATTGTGACATGTTACCATCAAAGGTTTTCAATTGAAGTTTGGGAAGTCTGACTTGAGATGTTGTGTTGGAAAAGGAAATGTTGTGATTTGAAAGGAATTTTGAGTGTCGTTAGAATTTTGTTTGAAGTTGTGTTTTGGTTATCCAGAAGTGGTTGTAAAAGTGATTCAATTTACAAACAAATCAGAAATAGTACTTGTTATTGTATCTAACTCTGTTTCATCAAAGACTGCATCTTCTTCTTCGAGTACAGAATCTAAATTTGAAAAATGTCAACTTTCTTTTCATTTGCTTCATTGAGAAAACTAGATAATTTTGACAGTTGGTTAGGTTCAAAATTGGTTTTGTTAGCAATGTCTAGGTTATTTACTTGATCCAATATTTTTGAAATCTTGAAGTGACAAGTTTACATTTGGTTTTAAAAGTTTCAAACTTCATTGTAAAGTTGTTTTTAAAAAATAATACTTCTAGGCTGTAGATTCCAAGTTGATTTTATCCGGCTCGATGTTGACCATATTTCGTATTGAAACTGTTGTTTGATTTTTAACTTCTCGAAGGACCAATTTGTTTAGACAAATAAATGACTTTGAAATAGAAAGAATTGATATTCCTTATTTCTTAAGTTTATTTTGTTTTAGAATAGAAAAGAACTGCACTAGTCTTTTATTCCTTTAAAGTAACTTGTTTTTATTAATAATAACAAACATTTGTAATAACAATTAAATTGAGTTCAACAAACAGCTGTTTTTAAATCTTGCAATACAACACAGGTAAACAAACTAAATTATTTTAATATCAAGAAAACTATGTACATATATATAACAATTGGGTTGAGAACTGCTTGGTTTTGAACACAGTTAACGTTACTTTATTAGAAGTGTTGTCAGTAGGTTCTTGATTGTGATGCAGAAGGCTATTGTGTCGTTTTTGACAAAAGTTACAAACATATTTGCTGATACAAACACCTTTATGGTCTTTTAAACAGTTTACACAAAATCCTCGAGATTTTATACCTTGAAATCTTTCATTTGTATTTAGTTTTAGAAATTCGTTACACTTGTAAATTGTATGTCCTGACGTACTACAAAAGTTACAAACTGGTTCATAAGTGTTATTGCTGTTGTGAACAAGGTTTGCGTTGAGAGGTTTTCTCATGGGCCTATTAGGGCTTTTAGTCTCTTTTGTTTGATTGAACGTGTCTTGAGTTAAGACAGAGTTTTCTGAGATAACACATTCGTTTTCTAAAAATGCTATAAACTCTTTAGGAGTTGGAAGTTCTTGAGAATTTTCTTTGCTTCAAAACGAGTCCTGATAAAGCTAGGAAATTCGAGTAAAAGTGTTATGAGAAATGGATTGTCATCATTTGTCGCACAGTTCAAAGCTGATAAAGCGGACATGTGCTCATTGTAGCCAGAGATAAAGTTTCTGAGGTTTGTTGAATTTATGGTAGAACAATCATTCATGTCGATGATGTAATTAAGATGAAGAGATTTCAGAAGTCTGGTGTTGTGATAGCTTGATGATGGTTTCATATGCAATTGAATAATTTTCGTTAGTAAAAGGCAAAGATTTGATTAGATTTAGGGTCGCCACTTAGAGTGGACAGCAAGTATTGAAACTTTTCAATGTCTGAAAGTGATGGGTTTTGTTTACTGTTGTGTCAAACAGATTGAAGAATGATATCCATTGTGACATGTTACCATCAAAGATTTTCAATTGAAGTTTGGGAAGTCTGACTTGAGAGATGTTGTGTTGGAAAAGGAAATGTTGTGATTTGAAAGGGAATTTTGAGTGTCGTTAGAATTTTTGTTTGAAGTTGTGTTTTGGTTATCCAGAAGTGGTTGTAAAAGTGATTCAATTTCGACAAACAAATCAGAAATAGTACTTGTTATTGTATCTAACTCTGTTTCATCAAAGACTGCATCTTCTTCTTCAGTACAGAATCTAAATTTGAAAAATGTCAACTTTCTTTTCATTTGCTTCATTGAGAAAACTAGATAATTTTGACTGTTGATTAGGTTCAAAATTGGTTTTGTTAGCAATGTCTAGGTTATTTACTTGATCCAATATTTTTGAAATCTTGAAGTGACCAGTTTACATTTGGTTTTAAAAGTTTCAAATTTCATTGTAAAGTTGTTTTAAAATAATACTTTCTAGGCTGTAGATTCCAAGTTGATTTTATCCGCTCGATGTTGACCATATTTTGATTGAAACTGTTGTTTGATTTTTTAACTTCTCGGGACCAATTTGTTTAGACAAATAAATTACTTTGAAATAGAAAGAATTGATATTCCTTATTTCTTAAGTTTATTTTGTTTTAGAATAGAAAAGAACTGCACTAGTCTTTTATTCCTTTAAAGTAACTTGTTTTTATTAATAACAACAAACATTTGTAATAACAATTAAATTGAGTTCAACAAACAGCTGGTTTTAAATCTTGCAATACAACACAGGTAAACAAACTAAATTATTTTAATATCAAGAAAACTATGTACATATATAACAATTGGGTTGAGAACTAGCTTGGTTTTGAACACAGTTAACGCATTTTGATTAGAAGTGTTGTCAGTAGGTCTTGATTGTGATGCAGAAGGCTATTGTGTCGTTTTTGACAAAAGTTACAAACATATTTGCTGATACAAACACCTTTATGGTCTTTTAAACAGTTTACACAAAATCCTCGAGATTTTATACCTTGAAATCTTTCATTTGTATTTAGTTTTAGAAATTGTTACACTTGTAAATTGTATGTCCTGACGCATTCACAAAAAGTTACAAACTGGTTCATAAGTGTTATTGCTGTTGTGAACAAGGTTTATGCTGAGAGGTTTTCTCATGGGCCTATTAGGGCTTTTAGTCTCTTTTGTTTGATTGAACGTGTCTTGAGTTAAGACAGAGTTTTCTGAGATAACACATTCGTTTTCTAAAATGCTATAAACTCTTTAGGAGTTGGAAGTTCTTGAGAATTTTTCTTTTGCTTCAAACGAGTCCTGATGAAGCTAGGAAACTTTCGCAGTAAAAGTGTTATGAGAAATGGATTGTCATCATTTGTCGGACAGTTCAAAGCAGATAAAGCGGACATGTGCTCAAATTGTAGCCAGAGATAAAGTTTCTGAGGTTTGTTGAATTTATGGTAGAACAATCATTCATGTCGATGATGTAATTAAGATGAAGAGATTTCAGAAGTCTGGTGTTGTGATAGCTTGATGATGGTTTCATATAATTGAATAATTTTCGTTGGTAAAGGGCAAAGATTTGATTAAATTTAGGGTTCGCTTAGAGTGGACAGCAAGTATTGAAACTTTTCAATGTCTGAAAGTGATGGGTTTTGTTTACAGTTGTGTCAAACAGATTGAAGAATGATATCCATTGTGTCATGTTACCATCAAAGGTTTTCAATTGAAGTTTGGGAAGTCTGACTTGAGATGTTGTGTTGGAAAAGGAAATGTTGTGATTTGAAAGGAGTTTTGAGTGTCTAGAATTTTTGTTTGAAGTTGTGTTTTGGTTATCCAGAAGTGGTTGTAAAAGTGATTCAGTTTTCGACAAACAAATCAGAAACAGTACTTGTTATTGTATCTAGCTCTGTTTCATCAAAGACTGCATCTTCTTCTTCGAGTACAGAATCTAAATTTGAAAAAATGTCAACTTTCTTTTCGTTTACTTCATTAAGAAAACTAGATAATTTTGACAGTTGGCTAGGTTCAAAGTAGGTTTTGTTAGCAACGTCTAGGTTATTTACTTGATCCAATATTTTTGAAATCTTGAAGTGACAAGTTTACATTTGGTTTTAAAAGTTTCAAACTTCATTGTAAAGTTGTTTTTAAAAATAATACTCTAGGCTGTAGATTCCAAGTTGATTTTATCCATTTCGATGTTGACCATATTTCGTATTGAAACTATTGTTTGATTTTTATCTTCTCGAAGGACCAATTTGTTTAGATAAATAAATGACTTTGAAATAGAAAGAATTGATATTCCTTATTTCTTAAGTTTATTTAGTTTTAGAATAGAAAAGAACTGCACTAGTCTTTTATTCCTTTTAAGTAACTTGTTTTTATTAATAATAATAAACATTTGTAATAACAATTAAATTGAGTTCAACAAACAGCTGTTTTTAAATCTTGCAATACAACACAGGTAAACAAACTAAATTATTTTCATATCAAGAAAACTATGTACATATACATAACACATTCTAACAAGAAAAAGTTTGTAAAAAAACAATACTCTCAATATTTAGAGAAGGCCATATTCCACATCAGGACCACATGACTTGATTGTAGGAAACAGGACGGGAAGGAGTATAACTCTTTAGTTAGAAGTTTTGGAACATAATATTGTAACCCAGGAAGGAGAAATGACCAATTTTCTTGCAAGACGTTGCTTTTTTGACATTGAATGGAGATTTCAAGGGGATTTGAGCAGAGTCAAAGAGTTGTCAAGACTCTTCTGTATATTCTGTTTTAATCTAGTTCTTCCCATTCACACTGCGCAAAAATCACAATAATTAGCTTGAGATATTTCAGTCTTGTTGTGGAGTACCATTTTCAGTCACTGATTGGCTGAAACTGAGCTACTTGCTGTGCTATCCCATCGGGGAGAACATTGACAGTCGACATTCCTGCTCCATTGGACGGTTCGCAACCCTGTAACAGATAGGGTAGCAGACAACAAGTGGCTCATTTTCAGCCAATCAGTGACTGAAGATCCACAGTGAGACCAAAATATCTCAAGCTTATTATTATGATGTTTTGACACAGTACGAAGCGGAAGAACTAGATTACAGTTGTGCCACTGGCCGTGCTGAGAGTTAAGTCGACTATGTTGTTTGCAAGTGACTGTGTTGATGTTGTTTGCAAGTGACTGTGTTGATTTTGTTCGCAAGTGACTGTGTTGATGTTGTTTGCAAGTGACTGTGTTGATGTTGTTTGCAAGTGACTGTGTTGATGTTGTTTGCAAGTGACTGTGTTGATGTTGTTCGCAAGTGACTGTGTTGATGTTGTTCGCAAGTGACTGTGTTGATGATGTTTCTCAAGTGACTGTGTTGATGTTGTTTGCAAGTGACTGTGTTGATGTTGTTTGCAAGTGACTGTGTTGATGTTGTTCGCCAGTGACTGTGTTGATGTTGTTTGCAAGTGACTGTGTTGATGTTGTTTGCAAGTGACTGTGTTGATGTTGTTTGCAAGTGACTGTGTTAATGTTGTTCCAAGTGACTGTGTTGAATTTGTTACGCAAGTGACTGTGTTGATGTTGTTCAAGTGACTGTGTTGATGTTGTTTGCAAGTGACTGTGTTGATGTTGTTTGCAAGTGACTGTGTTGATGTTGTTCTAAGTGACTGTGTTGATGTTGTTTGCAAGTGACTGTGTTGATGTTGTTTGCAAGTGACTGTGTTGATGTTGTTCGCAAGTGACTGTGTTGATGTTGTTCGCAAGTGACTGTGTTGATGTTGTTTCAAGTGACTGTGTTGATGTCGTTTGCAAGTGACTGTGTTGATGTTGTTTGCAAGTGACTGTGTTGATGTTGTTCGCAAGTGACTGTGTTGAATTTGTTCGAAGTGACTGTGTTGATGTTGTTCGCAAGTGACTGTGTTGATGTTGTTTGCAAGTGACTGTGTTGATGTTGTTTGCAAGTGACTGTGTTGATTTGTTTGCAAGTGACTGTGTTGATGTTGTTCGCAAGTGACTGTGTTGAATTTGTTCATAAGTGACTGTGTTGATGTTGTTCGCGTGACTGTGTTGATGTTGTTTCCAAGTGACTGTGTTGATGTTGTTCGCAAGTGACTGTGTTGATGTTGTTCGCAAGTGACTGTGTTGATGTTGTTTCCAAGTGACTGTGTTGATGTTGTTTGCAAGTGACTGTGTTGATGTTGTTTGCAAGTGACTGTGTTGATGTTGTTTGCAAGTGACTGTGTTGATGTTGTTTGCAAGTGACTGTGTTGATGTTGTTCGCAAGTGACTGTGTTGATGTTGTTCGCAAGTGACTGTGTTGATGTTGTTTCAAGTGACTGTGTTGATGTTGTTTGCAAGTGACTGTGTTGATGTTGTTTACAAGTGACTGTGTTGTTGATTTGTTCAAGTGACTGTGTTGATGTTGTTCGCAAGTGACTGTTGATGTTGTTTTGCAAGAAGTGACTGTGTTGATGTTGTTTGCAAGTGACTGTGTTGATGTTGTTCGCAAGTGACTGTGTTGAATTTGTTCGCAAGTGACTGTGTTGATGTTGTTCGCAAGTGACTGTGTTGATGTTGTTCGCAAGTGACTGTGTTGATGTTGTTTGCAAGTGACTGTGTTGATGTTGTTTGCAAGTGACTGTGTTGATGTTGTTTGCAAGTGACTGTGTTGATGTTGTTCGCAAGTGACTGTGTTGATGTTGTTTCCAAGTGACTGTGTTGATGTTGTTTGCAAGTGACTGTGTTGATGTTGTTCGCAAGTGACTGTGTTGAATTTGTTCACAAGTGACTGTGTTGATGTTGTTTCCAAGTGACTGTGTTGATGTTGTTTGCAAGTGACTGTGTTGATGTTGTTTGCAAGTGTGTTTGATGTTGTTCGCAAGTGACTGTGTTAATGTTGTTCGCAAGTGACTGTGTTGAATTTGTTCACAAGTGACTGTGTTGATGTTGTTCGCAAGTGACTGTGTTGATGTTGTTGCAAGTGACTGTGTTGATGTTGTTTTGCAAGAGTGACTGTGTGATGTTGTTGTTCAAGTGACTGTGTTGATGTTGTTTCCAAGTGACTGTGTTGATGTTGTTTCAAGTGACTGTGTTGATGTTGTTTGCAAGTGACTGTGTTGATGTTGTTTGCAAGTGACTGTGTTGATGTTGTTCGCAAGTGACTGTGTTGATGTTGTTCGCAAGTGACTGTTGATGTTGTTTCAAGTGACTGTGTTGACGTTGTTTGCAAGTGACTGTGTTGATGTTGTTTGCAAGTGACTGTGTTGATGTTGTTCGCAAGTGACTGTGTTGAATTTGTTCTGTGCTGTGTTGATGTTGTTCGCAAGTGACTGTGTTGATGTTGTTTTGCAAGGTGACTGTGTTGATGTTGTTTGCAAGTGACTGTGTTGATGTTGTTTGCAAGTGACTGTGTTGATGTTGTTCGCAAGTGACTGTGTTGAATTTGTTCTAAGTGACTGTGTTGATGTTGTTCGCAAGTGACTGTGTTGATGTTGTTTGCAAGTGACTGTGTTGATGTTGTTTGCAAGTGACTGTGTTGATGTTGTTCGCAAGTGACTGTGTTGATGTTGTTTCAAGTGACTGTGTTGATGTTGTTTGCAAGTGACTGTGTTGATGTTGTTTGCAAGTGACTGTGTTGATGTTGTTTGCAAGTGACTGTGTTGATGTTGTTTGCAAGTGACTGTGTTGATGTTGTTCGCAAGTGACTGTGTTGATGTTGTTCGCAAGTGACTGTGTTGATGTTGTTTCAAGTGACTGTGTTGATGTTGTTTGCAAGTGACTGTGTTGATGTTGTTTGCAAGTGACTGTGTTGATGTTGTTCGCAAGTGACTGTGTTGATGTTGTTCGCAAGTGACTGTGTTGATGTTGTTTGCAAGTGACTGTGTTGATGTTGTTTGCAAGTGACTGTGTTGATGTTGTTCGCAAGTGACTGTGTTGATGTTGTTTCAAGTGACTGTGTTGATGTTGTTTGCAAGTGACTGTGTTGATGTTGTTTGCAAGTGACTGTGTTGATGTTGTTTGCAAGTGACTGTGTTGATGTTGTTTGCAAGTGACTGTGTTGATGTTGTTTGCAAGTGACTGGGTTGATGTTGTTTGCAAGTGACTGTGTTGATGTTGTTACAAGTGACTGTGTTGATGTTGTTTGCAAGTGACTGTGTTGATGTTGTTTGCAAGTGACTGTGTTGATGTTGTTTGCAAGTGACTGTGTTGATGTTGTTTGCAAGTGACTGTGTTGATGTTGTTTGCAAGTGACTGTGTTGATGTTGTTTACAAGTGACTGTGTTGATGTTGTTCGCAAGTAGTGACTGTGTTGATGTTGTTTGCGTGACTGTGTTGATGTTGTTTGCAAGTGACTGTGTTGATGTTGTTTGCAAGTGACTGTGTTGATGTTGTTTGCAAGTGACTGTGTTGATGTTGTTTGCAAGTGACTGTTGATGTTGTTTGCAAGTGACTGTGTTGATGTTGTTCGCAAGTGACTGTGTTGATGTTGTTCGCAAGTGACTGTGTTGATGTTGTTTGCAAGTGACTGGGTTGATGTTGTTTGCAAGTGACTGTGTTGATGTTGTTTGCAAGTGACTGTGTTGATGTTGTTTGCAAGTGACTGTGTTGATGTTGTTTGCAAGTGACTGTGTTGATGTTGTTTGCAAGTGACTGTGTTGATGTTGTTTGCAAGTGACTGTGTTGATGTTGTTTGCAAGTGACTGTGTTGATGTTGTTTGCAAGTGACTGTGTTGATGTTGTTTGCAAGTGACTGGGTTGATGTTGTTTGCAAGTGACTGTGTTGATGTTGTTTGCAAGTGACTGTGTTGATGTTGTTTGCAAGTGACTGGGTTGATGTTGTTTGCAAGTGACTGTGTTGATGTTGTTTGCAAGTGACTGTGTTGATGTTGTTTGCAAGTGACTGTGTTGATGTTGTTTGCAAGTGACTGTGTTGATGTTGTTTGCAAGTGACTGTGTTGATGTTGTTTGCAAGTGACTGGGTTGATGTTGTTTGCAAGTGACTGTGTTGATGTTGTTTGCAAGTGACTGTGTTGATGTTGTTTGCAAGTGACTGGGTTGATGTTGTTTGCAAGTGACTGTGTTGATGTTGTTTGCAAGTGACTGTGTTGATGTTGTTTAAGTGACTGTGTTGATGTTGTTTGCAAGTGACTGGGTTGATGTTGTTTGCAAGTGACTGTGTTGATGTTGTTTACAAGTGACTGTGTTGATGTTGTTTGCAAGTGACTGTGTTGATGTTGTTGCAAGTGACTGTGTTGATGTTGTTTGCAAGTGACTGTGTTGATGTTGTTTGCAAGTGACTGTGTTGATGTTGTTTGCAAGTGACTGTGTTGATGTTGTTTGCAAGTGACTGTGTTGATGTTGTTTGCAAGTGACTGTGTTGATGTTGTTTGCAAGTGACTGTTGATGTTGTTCGCAAGTGACTGTGTTGATGTTGTTTACAAGTGACTGGGTTGATGTTGTTTGCAAGTGACTGTGTTGATGTTGTTCGCAAGTGACTGTGTTGATGTTGTTTGCAAGTGACTGTGTTGATGTTGTTTGCAAGTGACTGTGTTGATGTTGTTTGCAAGTGACTGTGTTGATGTTGTTTACAAGTGACTGTGTTGATGTTGTTTGCAAGTGACTGTGTTGATGTTGTTTGCAAGTGACTGTGTTGATGTTGTTTGCAAGTGACTGGGTTGATGTTGTTTGCAAGTGACTGTGTTGATGTTGTTCGCAAGTGACTGTGTTGATGTTGTTCGCAAGTGACTGTGTTGATGTTGTTTGCAAGTGACTGTGTTGATGTTGTTCGCAAGTGACTGTGTTGATGTTGTTCGCAAGTGACTGTGTTGATGTTGTTTGCAAGTGACTGGGTTGATGTTGTTTACAAGTGACTGGGTTGATGTTGTTTGCAAGTGACTGTGTTGATGTTGTTTGCAAGTGACTGGGTTGATGTTGTTTGCAAGTGACTGTGTTGATGTTGTTCGCAAGTGACTGTGTTGATGTTGTTCGCAAGTGACTGTGTTGATGTTGTTTGCAAGTGACTGTGTTGATGTTGTTCGCAAGTGACTGTGTTGATGTTGTTCGCAAGTGACTGTGTTGATGTTGTTTGCAAGTGACTGGGTTGATGTTGTTTACAAGTGACTGGGTTGATGTTGTTTGCAAGTGACTGTGTTGATGTTGTTTGCAAGTACTGTGTTGATGTTGTTTGCAAGTGACTGTGTTGATGTTGTTCCTGTGACTGTGTTGATGTTGTTTGCAAGTGACTGGGTTGATGTTGTTTGCAAGTGACTGTGTTGATGTTGTTTGCAAGTGACTGTGTTGATGTTGTTTGCAAGTGACTGTGTTGATGTTGTTTGCAAGTGACTGTGTTGATGTTGTTTGCAAGTGACTGTGTTGATGTTGTTTGCAAGTAACTGTGTTGATGTTGTTTGCAAGTGACTGTGTTGATGTTGTTCGCAAGTGACTGTGTTGATGTTGTTTCAGCTGAGACAGACTCAAGCGGTTTGCACGGACACGGAATGCTTTGATGAAAGTGAGTCTCATTTTTCCTTATTCAGTTTTCAGGGATTTCTTAACAAAGGAGTACTGAAGTCTAAATCATCAAGCTTTTGTATTTTAGCTATGTTTATCATTGGCCAACCAATTTAACTTTAGATCTTAAGTTCTCTGTTTTAGAAATAATAAAACAACATGATTGTAAGAAGAAAAGGATAGAGTTTCTTAAAATGCGTAGACATCATAGGGGGATTTACGAGGGTGCTATGCTGCACCCCCAACAGCTTTGGATGGAATGAATAATTGAATAACTTATGTTTCTTCAGTTTGAACAATAGTACATTTTAAGTTCTCAGTTTTACAACTAAACCTTCAACACAAATTATTCAACACAAAAAAAACCTAAAAACCAGATTTCTCGTTTAAAATTTTTAATGCCCAGAACCCCTTCTATGTTGGAGGTATACCCTCAAACCCCGGTATTGTTGCACACCTAAGGCTAACGTCCTAAATCCGCCTATGGTACACATAGGTTTTTTCATACTGGTATTTTATACTTCAGTTGTCAAACTGATCCATGTTGATAATTACTGAAATATCTAGTGTAATGTAATTTTTGTGGACCTTGTCGTTTTAGAAAATATCTCTAATAAAGTCTGCAGTATTTTGTCCATTTGCTATCGATTTACTTTTCAAGGCCACCGTTTGTGGCTTTCCTTTGTAAATGGTGTTATCATTTGATTGTTTTGTGGTTGAATTAATTTTCATATCAATTGGACTGTCGTGTGTAGGTGTAATGTGTTATTGCCAGACTTGGGAGTAACGATTACAAAATTGTAATCGTTACTTGTAATCGTTATTTTCCTGTAACTGTAACATAACGTTACATTGAAATGCTGTAACGAATAGCGGTAATCGTTACAAATTGCGGTAACGATTACATGTAACTAGTTACATTTTTCAGCTTGGAATCTTAAAAAGCGGCGATTTCAAAACAAGTATTTTATATGAATTTTACTTTGATATATGTGTTATTAAGTGATTTTGTACAGTTATACAATATCTAAAATGTGTTATCTATGGACTGTATCTGTCAAGTTATTAAAAAGCAAAGAAAACAAAAAGTGAGCATCATCATAACCCCTAAACGGCAATGTTTGAATGTAGTCAACTAGTCTGATGCTGGTTACACTTTTGCCGGCTGTCTGCATTGTAATTTTGGTACGATATAAATATTAAATTTAATTAATTCAAGTTGGAAAACAAACTGTCTAATAAATGTTTTATTTGCTGGGTGAGGCCTTTCAGAAACGATGTTTCTATCCTCGGACCAAACACCAACTGTTGTTCCCATCTTGTTTGGGGTCCATCGTTTCTTATTGATTTTCCAACTTGAATTAATTGTAAATTCAATAAGAAGCTGTCTCCTGATTAAATTTAATATATTTTATTATTATAAAGTAATTCCGTTAAGATGTAGTTTGAGTTAGATGTGATGTTTTGTTTTGCTAGTCGTTTGGTTTGAGTAGATGTGTACTCATTTCATTCATTTGGTAGAGTTCGCTACCCGCTTACGCTTAATGGCTACCACTAATAGTTTGAATAAAGTGTTAACCTTTTTCCTACTTTTCCAAATCCCAAAACTGCAATAGACAATAACTACTTGACTAAATACGTTTAAGTTAACTTGCCTCAAACTGATTTTCACCCAGTAAATAGACTAATAGTTGTATAAGTTGGATGTTTCAACAGATAGTTAGAACTAATTAATGAATAATTCAGATTGGCTAGCCAAAATTTCAAAAGAATGGATGGACCTGTCAAGCATTGGTTTTATTTCCTAGGCTATGTTTTGAGTTTTGACCGAGGCTAAGAGTGACTAGTAAGTTTAGCATTAGGCTATTCCTTTTTAATCCTAGTATATCAATCAATGTTATCTTTAATTAAAGTAAAAAAAAAACAACAAAGATCTCTTTCTAAACAAATTGTTGGATGAAAATATTATTATTTAATTTGACCGCGGAAGCCAGTCGGTAACTGAGCCCGATGTAACTTGTAACTGACCAGTTACATTTCGGAGTAACTGTAACTGTAATCAGTTACATTGGTTTTTCTGTAACTTGTAACTGTAATCAGTTACATTTTATAAAGGGTAACTGTAACTGTAATCAGTTACTGTCTGAAAGTAACTTCCCAAGTCTGGTTATTGCTTTTACAAGTTACCTTTTGGTGCCTGTAAATCCTACTGTATATTCTTCTAACAGATGTACACAAGTGTAAATATTTTTTAATATAATGAACAATAGTGTGTTAAAATAGAGAAGGTACACTGATGATAGGACAACCCAGTCCCGAAATGTACATCTGTTAGAAGAATCTACAGTAGGATCTACAGGCACCAAAAGGTAACTTGTAATAACACAAGGTCCTACAACTGGAAAAATTAAATAATGTAATATGTATGTTTGCTGTTGTTAGCTGCTACTTGCCTCAACAGCTAAGAAATTATTGAACAGTTGTTTGCTATTTTCTCCAATACTTACGTCTTTAAACTGATTTTTTTAACCAAATGATTATCCCGCAATCAGTTCATACAAAATATGTAGTAGTTTTACTTATCTATAGTATGGAAATTAGATGGAAGTTTAAATAGGGATGTTTTAGAGGTATCTTAAGTATGGTTTGGCTTTTCAAGTCAAAGCCAAGTCGGTCTTGTCTAAGTGATGACGAGGGCAGCTTCAAAATCAGTGCTCTAATGTACTGCGCTTGCTCAATAGATGCATTAAACAATTCAAATATAGCTTTTTCTCATTATAATAACGGGCTTAGGACAAATGTTTTAAAACTGTCAATAAAATAGTGATGATTTGGCCTACTGATTTTAAAGTGGAACCTATCTCGACTGGAAGCACTTGCAATACATCTTGCCCATTCACTGAGATGAGTGTTTGTTACAGTGCCGCGGCTGCGGGACAGCAGAACTCAGCGCAGGACAATGTGCTGCTCATGATGGTCGCAGCTAGTCATCGCTCTAGTCATGTTCATGATCCCCCAACAGTCTCCTAACAACAACAAGAATGGCGCTGACTACCGCAACAACGAGGTAACAACAACATTGAGCGTAGCACTGGCAAACAGGGCTCCAAACACCTCCAGGTTTCTGATAGAATAAATAGACCAAAAATGTAAGAAGCCAGTGAAAAAAATGATAATATTAAATCCCTCCCAATTCTAGATAATTTTCAGCAATAGTTTGTTTAGATGAGACTACACTGTAGCCGCTATAACTTTGCATCTGGGATCTGTTCAGCATGCAACATTGTGTCTGATTCATCGCATACTCACCATTCTTATACAACAAGATAACTTTTTGCAAATTGTAACCCTCATTGTAGCTAGTAGTTCGTCGATAAACTAAATTTATAGATGGACAGAATCAGAAATATTCACTTAATTATTCAAGTACAATATCAAGATGTTTACAGTTGAAAAGAATGTCCCAGTACCAAGAGTGCTGAGTGCCGAGCTCGCTGTGTTCAGATTGTTTCTGAGTCACCTACTGGCACTGGGCAGTTTCGGCAGTAAACCAATTATTTCGTACTTTTTTTCATAATATTTATTGGGCTTGTGAACCTTTTTGAGTATCCCTATAAAAAAATAATTTTTGTCAGCTCTCATATAGCTTGGCAAATCAAAGTTGAAGTTGACCGAATTCAATAAATAACCCTGTCTTTGGTGACTGCTTGTGTCAGAGGTAGAAGATAGTTGACCAGTGGTATTGCGGCTCTAGTGTACAGTAGGTGTGGCATGTTACCGTGTGGTCTAACTTGTGACTCTTGTGTTCAGGGAGACGACGGCAGACCTCCGACTCCGCCCGCTGTCAACTAACTGTGATATGAACTTCTGCAACAACAACACTTCACCCCTCCCCTCCCCACCCCTCATCCCCACCTCCCACGGCCACATCCCAGCTGAGTGACTTTTATTTATTCTCCCGTCTATATTTGATACCCACATATCGTCTTTCATTCCTACATCTGATATTCTAAACATTACTAAATCATTGCACGGGTTTTATACTATATGTGGTGTTTTATAGTACAATACTATTCGGGGAGTGTTTACTTTGGGTTTTACGATATGTTGTACAAATGGTAGGTTTCTTACTGTTATAAACTAGTTATTGTAGGTTTTACCTAACCCGCTGAAAACAATTTTTAGATAGTTTACTGTAAGAAGAAGCAAGTTATAAATTAAATTGCAAGTTTTGTACAGAATATTTTGGCTACGTTTGTTGTAGTGGTTTAACCAAGTATGAGATTTCAGTTTCATCCACTTGGAGAAATGCAATCAAAGGGTTTTCCAGAAAGATTTTAGTATGTGATATCATTGGTAGTCTCAAGCCGTGCTAACTGTGCAATTCTTGAATCATTTTCTTTATCACTAAAATATTTTCTATTCTTCCCCTTTCAAAGGCATATTTTTGAAATAAGGTTGAGTTTATTTTAATTATGTTTTATCGTTTGACATTTTGGGTTTAATATTTCAACCAAGGTATAAGAATATTTTATTTGTTTGTATTAACGAGTTTAGTTGTTTATTTTATTGGAGATCCAAAGGGTCGGTTCTCTTAAATAGCTGGCTTTTAAGTATTTCATAAAATAAAGTTGAGTGCATTCCAGTGTTACTGCTTGTAATACAGTACACTAGTTGACAATATTGCTGTTGCGAGTGCAAAGGGCAGTGTTATCTCTGGTTTTGTTTTCAACGTTTGCACACTTGTGATAAATAATAAACTGTGTACAAAAGTGACGTCAATCGTTCATTCACCACTACTTTATATTTCTAGTTGTACAAAAACTAAAAGTTTCTTCTTTTGAGGCAAAGTTAGGACTACCAAATCCTCTCTACCACTCAATCTCGACCTTTACCTATCGTCACCTTATAGTCACTTTACAATCTGCAAGTAGTGACTGCTGGGATTGAACCCGTGCCACGTGATGAGCTCGGAGTTGCGATACCAACCTATGGATCTAATGGGGAACGGTCGATACACTTTGCTTTGAGACACTCTTAGTGGGTATTTTATGATGAATACAGGTTGATGGATAATGAGATGTAGTCTTGTTACAAACTAGGGCACACTGTTCCCCAGACGAGCAGCGGCTTAACGTACCACGGGAACGTACACTCTCACTGAGTTTAAAAGCACTCAAAGCTGGAGAGAGATGGAAAGCTTCTACTCTCTGTGTTCCACAAGGCCCGCGACGATACAGTGGACATTTGAAAATATAATGTTTATTTGAGGTTCGGGTACAAGGAAGAAGGTTTATCTGAGATTGGTTAAGGTCATACATGGTTAAGGTTACATTGGTTGTATTGGTTAAGGTTACATAGTAGTATTACAGTTATTTTTGTTACGGCTAGTTAACACTAGGCCTGTAACAACGTTTAAAAGACGTTATTTTGCTTTGAAATTTCAAAATTTTTCTGCGGGAGCCCTCGGACCCCCTTGTAACGAGCAAAATTGCTTTAAATAAAATATTTGATGGTAACAACAACCAAGGGAAATTTAATTAACTGAAACTGATCACTTCAATATTAACTTAGTTAACCTTAACATTTTGAAGTACTAGCCTTCAAAAAGCTAACTACCACATTCATTACATCCCTGTTTGGAGAAGGCCTGTCTAGGAAAATAAAGAGTTGGCCTCTCCACCCGTTTGCCAAGATGTTCCGCATGTACCGCCGTCGTCCCCTGTGGCTTCAATTGAGGTGGCCCTGTGGCTTCAACTAATTAGTTCGCGAACGGTGACACACGTGTGATCGAAGTGTAAATATGTATTATTGACTTTTTTAGTGTTTAAGAAGAAAGAAGAAGGCACTCGAAAATGGGCAACTTATGTTGAAATGCATCGGGCAATAAATCAACACATCTAGGACCTACAGGCAATAAGGTATTTATAATACTTAAAGAGGTCCTAAACTGGGATAAATAAATTCTTCAAATTTTAAAGTGTGCAACTGGGACAAGGTGAAGAAGTTGGTGAAAGATCCTTAGTAGGAAAAGATACTGGGCTAGAGACCTAGAATAGGCACAGAAGTTAAACTGTTAGAAAGATAAAAGACTGCTGGACTGAAGTAATGGCAAACAGCGATCCAGCTCCAGTGGATTGAAGACAAGTGCAGGAGGTTTTAGTGGGTAAACCTGTATTCAGAAGAAATTGACATATAGCAAGAAGAACAGGGAGTTCCACAGGAGGAACTCTTAGACATCTGTCCTAGAGTCCCTATAGTCGTAAAGCATTTCCTCCTGAAGGAAAAAAATCCAAATTTAAAATAATGCTTTACCTTAAAGCTGGTAGGGCCCACTAGCGAAGCTGTGAACGATGCAAAGGAAACTTGATTCACACATGCAAGTGACGCTTCAGAGCTTAGCTGCATGTCGGCCTGGGATTTAACACGGTAGTGTTAAAATATTTAATTCGTTTACTAAAGGTTTGCATGATTCTCTGGAACGTATTCCTCCAATTGTTCAAATGGCTTGTTTTTGAAGATAAAAGCATCTTTCAAATTCTTTCTTGGAACAGCCTCCCCAAATTGTGATTCCATAAGAATTCAAATTGAAAATATCTTTATTCCTTTTTATACAATAAATGTACGAGGGCTGTTTGATAAGTACCCATGATTATATAAAAACTACCTGGCAGTACCAGCGCTTGCCTTGGGCTTTCTTAGCATAGCAGTGTGAATATTTTAATAAAACTGCAAATTTAATAGTAAACAAAACAGTTTCCTATTTATCCTTAGAAAAACCATTTAATTTGCCTGTTAGTTTACCATCTTCCCCTTTATGTGTTGGCTGCCTTATAGTACAACATTTATTTTAATTTATCATGACAAACCACATAAGTTTAAATCCAAAATAAACTACTCTTCTTTAGTTGAAAATGGAAAATTACATGGCTATAGTACAAAAGTTATTAAATTTATCATGACAAACCACATAAGTTTTAAGTCCAAAATAAACTAATTTTGTTTTGTTGAAAATGGTAAACTACATGGCTATTATATTACAACACTCTTATTTGGTTTGCACGCTGTAAAGCATGACTGGTAAGTAACATGGTCAAAAAACACTGACGGTCGCTGTTTCGTGCCGAGGAGAGGTGTAACCCGTGGAAGTGCCAAGTTTGGCGGCACAGCCAGCGCATCATGAGCCTGTTTCTCCACGCTGAAGCAAGCTTTGAGCAAACTGTTAAGATAAAAAAAAGTACTCAGGACCAAAAATCAAATTTTAAAGCTCGTATGGGCTGTCAAAAATTAAATATGTTTTCTGGTTTTCTTGAATTTCATGTGACAGTTTTGGGGTTATAAATTTTTGGTAG
This sequence comes from Matsumurasca onukii, assembly GCA_018831715.1. NCBI lineage: Eukaryota > Metazoa > Arthropoda > Insecta > Hemiptera > Cicadellidae > Matsumurasca > Matsumurasca onukii. The sequence goes on from CM032059.1 coordinate 1,044,565, forward strand.
TGAGGTCCTATTAATGACTGCCATCTTGAAAATAATTAAATTATCAAACATATTAATAGCATATGTGTTAACCAGGTATATAAGCCACATTTCTGTAAAATTTCATTAAAATTGGTCCAGTGGTATTTGCGTGATTGAGGAACAGACAGACACACACCATCTCATTTTTATATATTAGTATAGATAAAACGTAAATCCATTTCCATATTGTCAGCTGTTATAACAACTGCAAACCACAGCTGGCTAAATTTTGAGCCGAAAAATTTTTTTTATGTTTTGAAAGCTGTTTTAAGAAATCAACTCCGGAACCTGGAAAAAGAACCTTGATTCGATCTGTGATTAGACTTTTGTGTGTTTGGACGGGAAAAATGTGAGGAAATCCGATAAAACTTATGGAGGTGTATAAGGATGGAAGGTAATTTGTCCGATTTCATCACATTTCTCCTATTTAAAACTTAATCACAGACCAATACGGTTCTTTTTCATGTTAGCAAAGTTCGGAGTTGATTTCTTAAACTCCATAAAAAGTTGTTTAATTAAGATTTAGCCAGCCTTTTCATAGTTGCTCTAACAGCTGACAATATGAAAATTTACGGTTTAACCCTTTGCAGTCTCAATTTATTTTTAAATTTTGGTAAAGCCTCCCATATGGGTTTCTCCAGTTCCCTGTAAGCAAAATTCGTAATAATCATAGTGT
>CM032059.1:1045361-1075037 GCA_018831715.1 Matsumurasca onukii
AAGAAGAAAGGTACGGATGTGGTTGACGATCGCTTGTTCATTAGCGGCTTTCTTTTGTCAGCACTTATATACAATACAATAATATCTTTATTTACAAATTCGAGAATTGTAATGGCCAAAATACAAAAGAATTTTATTTTAAAGGCTTGATGTTTACACACATGCATACAATCTACACTGCCTTATGTTCAAAAAATTCTTCTAGAGAGTAGAAGGATGTTCCTCCAGCCACTTTCTCAAGGTTGATCTGAACTGTCGCCCTTCAGCGTTCGCGATTTCCAGAGGTAGTCGGTTGTGAAGTTTTCTTCCGATGTATGTTGCTTTCTTCATACAGCCATGTGGTGGGCTGGCAGGTGATAGAGATCAGCATTTCTTTTGTGTTGTGGTTATGGTGCTGAAGTTTTTCTGAAAGTCCATTTCACAAATACAATATAGTTGCTTCAAGCTGTTAGGATTTTCAGTGTTTTGAACGCCATTCTACAGCTTTTAAGATGTGTAACTTCTGCAGCGTTCTAACTGCTTGCTTTTGAATTACTAGTATCCTCTGTAGGTTAGTTTTGAGGCTCCCCACACAACGACCATAAAAGATGAGACTCAAATAGTAAAGTATCCAGTCCTGCTTCGTTTTGTCACAAAACTCTTTGCGCGTTTGATGGCAAAGATTCCAGTGTTAAGCTTTATGCAGAGGTTGTCCAGATGTGGTATCCAGTCATGTTCTTGTCAGGGTAATTCCCAGAAATGAGCTTTCATGTTACGGGAAGTTCGACTTTGTCTGCCCTTTTGCCAAAAGCAACTTGTGATGTTTTGCTGGGTTTACAGTCAGATCGTTTTACAGCAGTATCTGTAGGTTTTGGATTGAGATACAGTGGGACGCTGTTAGGTCTTTGCAGAGGGATTTTTCAGGACAGGGTGGTGTCACGGTCCCATACATAATGTGGAAGTTGGTTTCCTATGTTAGCATATCATTCGTGAAAGAATGAATAATACCTGCCCGGACAGATCCTTGTGGAACTCCACGTTGACTGGTGGGGCTTGATTTTTGTTCTACAGCCCCATTTGTTGTTTGTCTGATCAACCAGTTGATCTGGTCTCGAGGTAGCTTTTGAACCAATTTTGGCTATTCCTGTGATTCCAAGTAGTTCTAATTTTGCATGATGATGTCATGGCCTAGGCAGTCAAACTTTACTGAAATCAAGGAAAATCCCAGTTGTAAGTTTTCCTTCCTCTAAGCTGTCTATAATAGTTTCAACCATAGCAGTAGTTGTTGATTTCCCTGAGAAAGCCATGCTGTGAGGTTGTGAGTAGTCTGTGTTGTTTGCAGTGTCCTATAAGTCTTGTTAGTACAATCTTTTCTATAACCTTAGAGAATGTAGAAGTAAGTGAGATGGTCTATAGTTGCTGACTTCTTGTTTTGAACCACTTTTATGTTTAGGATACACTACCACAGTTTTAAGTTGGTTGGGAACTTTCCTGATGTTAATGATCTGTTGATAATATTGTGTAGTGGATTGACTAATTCATTGCAGCAGACCTTGAGCAGTTTAGATGAAATTTCATCAAACCCAGCAGAGTTTTTTGACTTCTCACGCCTGGATTGTAGATTTAACTTCTTTTCTGTTGAGGGATATAGTATAGACATAGTTTTGCCGCATTTGTAGGATATGAGTTGTCTGGTAGTAGATTGGGACTGTTTTGTTGAGCCATGTTAGCCTTTTTAGTGTATTCTCAGCTATTTTAACAAAGAAACTATTGAAGTGTTCCTGGCTAACATCCGAAAGTCCTGCTAACAAGCTGTTGTCGGTGGTTTTAAGCCCTTCCTGCTTCCCATGTTGCCTTAGATTTGTTTTTCCGCTGATTTATGTGATTTGAAGCACATTCTTTCCTGCTTTGAGTCTCATGTCATACATTCTTTTCTTTTCTGCAGTCACTGCTTTATCAACTTTATTTCCTGATAGCTCTAAGGTTCTGAGTAACTTGAGATATTCTTCTTTCAGGGTGTTAACTTCTTGGTCCATGAATTGTTTTGTTCTTCTTCTTTTGGTTCTGGTTTTTTTCCGTGGACATGATGATTCAAGGGCTAGTGTTAGCGTTGTTTGAAAGCTTTTAAATGCTTCATCTATAGACCCTGCCTGAAAAACGCCACTCCAGTCTTCCTTATATAGATTTTTAGACTTATATACATTTTACTCTAGCAGGATCAAATCAGGATTGAAGGGGATTTTCGGTTATAAAATGGGGTTCAACAAGATTTTGTTCGTTATTAGTTTCAGGTCAAACGATAATCAAGAAGTGGTAACTCCCGTTCCTTACACATTTTCTCGAGGGTTTTCCACCTTCCACCATACTCCTCTTTTGACGTTTTACTTATTTCTGGGAGATAGTGGTCTACAGTTGCTCAGGCTGGTTTAATAACACTTGTAAGTTAAAAAAAAAGACAATTTAGAATCTTGAAAAGTGAGCTCTAATATTGGATCATTAAGAAAAAACTAATTTAAAATCAATAACCAATATTTATAATTTTATTATGAGGTGCCTTTCAACATACAAAATATATAGGCCAGAATAAACGAAATTTAGAAACATGATTTAAAGAACATTTCTCACATATAAAATTTACAGTAATAGACCTGAAAAATCTGCAGTCGGCAACCATTGTTTAGATAAAAATCATACGATCAATAAAAACATGATCAAAATTTTAAAACAAGTCACTCAAAAAAGATACTTAAACTCTTGGGAAACCCTGTACATAAATAAAAACAAACGAGAACATTTAATGAACAATGAAGAAGGTCTATTAATACGTCCAAACTACATACAAACAAATTTCTTTCAAGAATTTAAAGTGTTCTATACATTTCATTATATATTAGTATTTTCTTAATTTTTAACTAATTTTTAAATTTTATATACCAGAGGTTTATATTTTTTGAATGTTTATGTTGACACCTATTTTAATTATGTATTTAATTTTGAGTTATCTGATGAAGGCAGCTGCTGTTGAAAGGCCTAAAGCTATGGTTTGCTAGAAAAAGTTCACCGCTATATTACGGCCGTAGCGATAGCGGTGAGCGTATCGTGACGACAGACTTAACACAATATTTAAACAGATGTAGACAAAAACTTTTGACATGTTGTTTATTTTAGTTGTCAAAGTTTATTTGCCTATTTAGTAATGAACAAGCTAGACTTTTGTTTACAAAACAAGTTTTGTCACCTGGCGAAAACTTCAACTAATTTTCACTGCTACTTCGTCCACTGTTTTCTAGGAAACCACTCTCATCTGATTGTACAGTAGGCGGCTCTCTCGAGCGGACCTCCTTCGACCGATTCGAGGTGGTCGGACCACCCTCGGTAAAAAAACATTAAAATTTAAATAAACGAAAAACATATTTTTTTGTTTATACTACGTACAGTATCTTTTAACATCAACGTTAAGCGCTAGTAATTTAAACAATATTTAATGAAAATATAGTGTACTAGAGTCCGCGTTGATACGAGCTACGCGAAAGCGCAACTGAGTTCTGAGTTTGCGAATGGTGCTGGGGTTGTTGTCAGGTACACCCGCGCAGTCGCTGTGAACTGGAGCAGGGAGTGGATCGATAATGTCAGAGCCTCTCATCGACATTACCTACTGCCACTGTCCAAATAAACAACAGTGAGTCACCTGCAGCTGATTAGTGATGGGATATCTGTATTGTGATAACTTGTATTAGTTTGTGGGGATTAAATTGTGTGATTACGATGGGGACAAAAAAAGCAAGAGTGTTTATTAGATGGAGGACAAATTAAAAGCGATAAAGCGTCTAGATTCGTTGAATCAGGCAAAATATTGCTAAAGAACTAGGTGTTGCCACGAGTACAATAAGTGATTGGAAGACATCTTAAAGAAATTGAAAATTGGTGTTCATCACAAGCAAGATTGGAAGCGTTAATCAACACAAGAAAACTGGAAAACACAGAGAAGTTGAAGAAGCGTTGTTTAGATCTGGACCTCAAGTTACGTCATCTTGAGTCTATTTTATCGATCTAATGCACCAGGATATGCTTATCGGTTATCCCGATCGTCCAGTTTTACAAACGGACCACCATAACCACATTAGTCCGTTCTATCGAGGGTCTACTGTATTGAAAACAAAACTCACCTTCATATTACGGCGTAATGTAGCGGTCACTTTCTAGAAAATTTATGCTTCATAAAAAAATTATAAATATTTGTTATTGATTTTAAATTAGTTTTCTTACAATTTAGAAATTAAATCTGTTGTTGCATTGCTCTTTAAAATCTGAAAACACCGAAGAAAAATTAACTTATGTTTAATTTGTAGAAACAGAGTCCAATGTTATCATTGAATGTTATCAGCAACAATGATGACTTATGTGTGTGTTTGGTTTGTAGGTTATGTCGCCTGGTGACTAACTTGGGTCCGTTGAACCTGGAGCTGTACTGTGATATGATCCCCAAGGCTAGTGAGAACTTCATGAAGTTGTGTGAGAGGTTACTATGACAACACCAAGTTCCACGGATCCATCCGCAAACTTCATGGTAGGCAGTGTTGTTGACGATCAGTTTGAAATACTATTTTCCATTGTTCCCGCAATTTACTATCGGGAATTTAATCCACCTCAGGGGAAAAGTAACATAAACTTTAGAAATGAGCTAGCCTGAAATGGCTAAATCAGTTTTCAGCCGCTATATTGGTCTGGCTTAGCGGATGTTGTTGATTTCTGATACACATGTTATCGCAAAGTTATCATAAGTGTTTGTACCAAGTTTATTTCATTTACAGGGTTCCCACTGGACCGTGAGAACCGTGAAAACAGGGAATTAGCAATTTTGTGAACTGTGAAAAACCGTGATTTACCAGTGAATTTTGTCTTAAAACTGAAAAGTAAAATTTTACTAAATAAAAATCTAAAGCGATGAAACTATTGTTGTTTGATCAAATTTGTCAATGTAATATTTTGTACTTCTAGTATTTTTGTCGGTGAGTGTGTACTTCTGGTGGAGACAAGATAAGGAACTAGTGACTGAGCAGTTCAGTAAACAACCCTCTCCCTCCTTCCGTTCTGAGTGCATTTTCAATGGAGACCGGCAGCCACTGTCAGGTTGGCTGATAACTATCTCAGACAGAACCAAACATCCATTTGTACTTTCGTAGTAGATCCTTCTAGCTTGCAATATTGTATTTTTATTGTTCTTAAATCTTTGCAATTTACTGTAATTCAAAACTAGCCAGATAGGGGTTACCAACTCTTAAAACATTAATTGTCAACTGAAATTCATCATTGAGTAAATGGAGATGAGATAAGGAAATAACAAACACACTACACTCCCAAGCCCGATCCCACTGTATCACATGTATACAGAAAGCTGTGATTGGTTATGTAACCCACCCTAATATGGTTGCCTAGCAACAACTAATGACGTGTGGACAGCTGATCAGGGTGCAGCCGTTCCACACTGCCACAACACACCTGCCTTCCCCTCCAGCCCACACTGCAGCTTGCAGCTGCTGTCCTCCTCTAAGCCTTCCTTTCTCTTCCCTTGTCCTTCCACCTGTCTTCTCTTTCTTACCTTCACCCCTCATCTCTGTGCGAGGTAGCTCAACATGGCTCATTCCTTCTCTCTCACTCCTTACGTTAACGGCAACCTCATTGTGATTTACATCCTTTTGTGATTCATACTCCCGACTCTCCCCAACTGTTTTGCAATGTTTGGGGTGGCTAAGAAGTGATTCATTGTAAATGGGTGGGGGAGTGGGTTATGTAATGGTTGTGGTGCACTTTGAGAATTTTGATTTTTAAACAGCACGGTGTTGTGAGCCACAAACTACCATTGATAAAAAATAATTTGATTGAAGAAACTCAATTTTAGTTAATATTTCTTTAATATGTCTATTTGCCAGCTTTTCCGTTCTCGAATTGGGGACAGACACATGCACACACGCACACACACTCAAACAAGAGTCAGGTAGGAACACTGAAGTAGACCCCGGTCAGGTACACAGTTTTGCCGCCTACAGCCTTGTTGACTGATAATGACCTCACACAGAGATCAACCCTATTTTTGCCTTCGCCCTATTGTGGTCCTCTCAGTTTGTTCCTCTTCTTGCCTTGTTTCGTGCGTGTGTTGAAAGGTGACGTCATAGCATACTGATACTGAAGAATAACACGGAAATGAGAAAATGTGCGTCCCTTTCCTCCCACTCTGCTCGCCATCCTTGCCTACCTTGTTCCTTTCCACTCTTTCTTGTTGTTGTTCTAATATCATAGTTATTCATCATTCTCTTGATTCAAACCCACCTAAAGTTCGCAGTCTGCACGCCCTTATAGTCGCCACTTCCACGATGGTGATGTAATAATTTAAATTACTTAAGTGTTGACAGTAGTATGTTCAATTCGTACCCATTGTGTATTTTATGCTTTGTAGTAAATAGGCAAGTTACCACCGTATAACCTGAAAATGTGTTTTTTTATTCCCTGATTAATTATTTGATTATTTGTGCGGTTTAATTAAACCGTAGGGTTCAGTATGGTTGGACCTGGAAAACCTGAAACACCCGTGAACTTTTTTATTTTTTGGAAAATAGTGGGAACCCTGATTTATTTTATTTTATTTATTTATTTTATGATCTTACAGGCAAAACACCCAATCACGATGTGACATTAAATTTTTAATAAATTGACAGGTAAATGGCAGAGTTCAAAGTTTATGCCAAATCACTCACTTGGTTTATAGTTTATACTTACATAAATCAATTAATTAACTAAATAAAAACAGTGTCCATAAACAGTTTAATCAAAGTTGGTTCATAAATACAGTTTTTATAGAATGAAATTAATTTTGGGGAAAGGGCATTTTTAGTGGTCAAATTTTGCTGGTTAACCAACTTGATCTAGATCTTACTAAAAGGAACATTTGTACTAAATTTTGTGAAAATGGGACAACAATTGCAACTTAAAGAGTGGTCACAAGGCCCCGTAATCACATCTGGTGTTATTCTTCTCCACAAGAAATTGCTAGATTCATGGCAGCTTTATGGCTACGATCTTCTATGTTTTGTTGTTCTCAAGACGGGTAAAACCAGCCTCACTAATATTTCTCTGCTACTGTGTTTAGATCCAGGAGGGACCCGACCGGAGGGGAGGGAGGAGAGCATCTGGGGCAAGCCGCTCGAGGATCACATCGCCAACCTGAACCACGCCGCCGGTGTCCTCTCCATGGCCAACTCCGCCCAGACACCAACAAGTCTCAGTTGTGAGTTGACTTTTGTCAAGCAAAGTACCAATTAGTTTATTTTTAAGAAAAACTTAATTATTCAGAAAAACTGTGTTAATTATGTTCAGTAATTTCTTGTTGGAATTTTGTTTAGGTCAAGACAAAATGTAAGGATGTTCCGGTAAAAGTACCTAAACCTGTGTATTTGGTTGGTCTGAAATATTGCTAACCTTCTTTCAATTCACACTTCACACGGATCGGCGTGGCAGTAAAGCACAATCTGGAAGTGGTCTGAAACCTTGAGAGTTCCTCACTAAGTGTGTGGCAACCTTGATTGTGTGTTTTGGAAATTTTAAGCGGTTTGAAAGTTTAGCTTTAATGAATCTTAGTTATCAAGACTTCGACTGTAGCGTTTGCAATGTTTGCTAGCTTCCTGGCATACCGGTCCTGCAGACACTTGGACGGAAGCACACAGTGTTCGACCGAGTGGTGGGGGACAGCTAACATGGGCGAGTGGATGGACAACAAGGACCGGCCGATAGGGACATCGTCATTGAGAAGCACAGGTGGATCCTTACCAGGAGGCAGCGATCAGGTGAGCGCTTTGCTTCTTCCGTTAGTGTCACACTTTTGCAATCTAAAGAGCGATGCTTTGATACTCTTTGGGACGATAAAGTTTGGAGCTCTTGGTGAGTCTAAGAAGAGAGAACTTGAGTTGTAGTATTGGAATACATTTATAATTAGACAAAATAAAACAAAGTATTGGCTTTTATATTCAGTTCTAATTAAAAATCTTAGAAGCTTACTGCTTATTTGAGTCCAGCTCTAAGGTGAGAGTTCGGATTGTGCTGGAAAAAAATGCAGCTAGGGAAAATGAACGACTGTCAAGTGATGATTTCAGTAATTAGCCTGTTTTAGTTTTGAGCCTGTTATTGAATAAAGTCTTAGGCATGCATTTTAGTTTCAGTTACATATTTTTTGTTTCCTTTTCCTTTTGATTTGTCATTTTCTGCGGCTTCAACTTCCATATCCATTAATCCACAGACATCCAAGATTTTTATTATCAGTGAGCTATTCTCGCTCTCCTCTTGTGGTATCACCTCATCACGGGGATGTCGTGTCCCGCAGTTGGCGGAGGAGGCGCCAGAAGGAGCTGCGTCTGAGAGCTGCGCAAGCTGCAGAATCTCGCGGCACCAAAGGTGCGTTAATGGTGCCTAACCACCCATTTCTTGTACGTTTCCGGCGTCGGCAAGTACATAAGTCCCCAGACCATCCAGAGCAGGTCAGTGTCAGTTTTCCTGTTGATTCTAGAGACAAATTTAGCAAAAGAACTCAAGTTATTTAGAAGTGTTTTCTGCTCTCAATAATGGTAAATATAGTGTGTACATTTAAGGCATGGTTTTGATCTCCAGACCCCCTGCCTTCACACTGAGTCTAGAATATTTACTTTAGTATTTATTTAGCCAGAGCTGTTCTGCTTTTAGTGCATTTTCACTTGTTTCTCATGGATTCGTTCATTTTTAATAGTCTATGGCTTTAGTGGTTAAGTGGTAGAGATGACTATAAAGTACTAACTTCACCAAGAAAATAAGTAAATTTTTGTTTCATTCATGTTTTTTCAAGAAGACCAGCCTACTGTTAAAACTCCTAGAGGTACCTAAGTAGTAAAATAAAACAATCATTAAAAACAATGGTTTAAAAGATAACTGTTTTTAATGACTTTTTCTCAAAGTAGTCTCTTAGAAATGTTACTTTAAAGTTTGTCTTGTTTAACGAGCAGAGTTGGACTACCAAGTCCTCTCTACCTATTAACCTTGACCGTAACGGAGTGTTACTGTGGGATCAAACCTGCGCCAGTAGAGTGATTAGCTCCGGAGTCTTCACCAACCGCATGCGGCACCGCTAGCTTTAACACCTGTATAGAGAGGTTATCCTTCTAAGGTTAAGCAGCCCTACTGAAAGTGTACGGCTTCTGTTGAAAGACAATGTGTCATCTTCATTTGTATTTGTCTTTTTTCAGCAAAGAACGACCCTCAACATCTTCCGAACCTCCTGCGAAAAAGAAAAAGGAAGTTGGATATCAGTTCAAAAATTTCAACTCTTGGTAGTTCTACTGTACGTATATAAATAAGTTGATATTTTGTAAATATATGGATAAATGTACAAATCAAAAACTAGTTGTTATTTCCGGATTTTTAATTATTATAAGTTTAGTACAGTATGATCTCACTAATCCGTCCCTATATCGGGATCGGAAGCGCCAGATTAGTGGAGGTTCACTAAAAAGACTCAATTTGCCAGGAATAATCTTTCTTACATTGGAGGACGATTCACTGCTCTTAAAGAATGATTCAATTTCATTCTTATTCTTCCTTATGTTTGTGGATTTTTGATCTGCAGATGTTAACTTACCACCACTTTCTAATCTTTACAACATCATGTACTTTTTATCTATGTCAAAATAACATGTTTACGTTTTTGCGACATCTCACAGCCTGTACTGAACAACGCACACTTGGTCACACGCTTTACAGACAAGTAGAGACTTGAAAACAGGAGGCTAAATGACGCGGTCACGGCGCCAGATTACTGGACATGTCAAAGTGGAACGGCCGGATTATAGAGACTGTACTGTATGTTGGAATATAACTGTAGGGATGTAATTCCAGCAAAGGATGATTGTCTGGGATTAACCAATTTCAAACCGTTTAAAACTTGTGGGAAATAACATAAATATTTGAATATCAAGGATGTCTTAAGCCAAGAGACCTGTGGCAGATGCTTAAAATAACTTTGAGGAGGAAAGGAAAATCAGGCGTTAACTCGGTCCAGCAGTTCCATAGAAGTTGTAGTACACAGTATGTCTGAAAGTTAACGGAACTTTTGATATATACACAAAAATTAATAATGCTGTCTAATAAAACAAAATATAGTTTAACGCCTGTGTAATTAGGTTTGTTATAATTTGTTTTAATTGAATTATTAAAGCATATTTTCATAGCATCGATTTTTCAAATACTGTTTAATCAACAATGTGAGACTAGTAGAGACAACCATAAAGTCTTGTTTGAATTGTGTATTTAGCCCTGTAAGTATTGTTATACTTATAATCAGGAAATAGTACATTAATACAGTCATATAAGTGTTAATGAGAGAATACTGACAGTATGGAACGAGTTCGTTCGATGTTATTCAATAAATAAATTTAATAAGCCATACCTAGGTCTTAGGGCCAGGCATTGCATAGGAGATTTCTGAAATCTGTTGAAACTAGTTGACATTTTACTCTAGACATTATCTCCATTTGCTTCTTTAGTCCTTTTGCTTTCTGGATTTGATTACTATTTAAAGAAAGCATATGTTTTAATTTAACCACTTTAATTCCATGGTTTTGCGCCATGGGGTGGAGGAGAAGTGTAAGTAAGTAAATTACAATTTATTTATTTTAACCTTTATTCTTTTCTAAATGTTCTAAATCATAGGTTTTCATAAAAACCACTCAAAATGATAATAAAATGTAAAGTAAAATGTATTTATTTGTGGAACAAGCCTGAAGTTTACAGCTTACTATTAAAAGCGCTTGTCCAAATAAAATGTTTTTTATATTGTCCTAATGTTTTAAATTCTATTAACCAGACAGAATCTTCCGATTGTTACTGTACTGCCGATAGCAATCCTTTTACTAGTTTTGCTATCAGCCGCTAGAGCGCAGCACATGCTACAGAATCTGCCTTACCACTGTGTTTGTAGTTGATTTACTGTCGTTTTTCTTGAATAGCTTTCGAACGGGACAAGATACGAAAACGGGAGTTAAAAATTCGTGTTCAGCGTGACAGAAATGTATAATTTGTCATATACATAACAACCAGGTCAAAATTTGCTCCCACTTTGACTTAGCCGCTATCGCTTCAATCCAAAGGGATCTTCCGTCTGCGGTGCAAACCACGCATTGAATACGACTCATTGTGGCGGATTTAACCAAATTAAAAATGTGTCTCAACGTTTGCTATTAAAATTGTACAGGCTAGGGGTTTCTACTTTCACACAGTACTACACGGGTTTTACATTTGTTTCCGGTATGCTGAGGTGCTGTTTGCTATTTCGATTGGAATTTTCTTATTCTTCTTTTCTTCGTCTTGTGCGTAGCTTCGTTTCAGCAACTTGTCATCCATCCATTCTCCATTTTGTTTTTCGTGTCATTGATCTTGAAGATCGAAGCATTTTATTGAATAATAGGTATACGTTTTAGAACCTACATCATTAACATCTCAAGTGGGGAATAAAACTTTTCCTCCGTTAAAATCAAAGTAAGTACTATTAGTTTTAATGATTCAAGTGGTTATCATTTCACTTTTTACGAAAACTATTTGCGATTTGATGTCGAGTCTAAGTTCTACCGGCCGGTTTATGTTACAACGCAATTTTGCATATTTGAACCATTCCCTCAACTATCAAAACAATTTGTACGTCACTTGTCCCGAGATATTTACTGTACTGAGTCTTTATTTTTGAAACTCCCATCATTTGTCAGGCTTAAATCGATAACTTGGGTAAGTTACTCGAGCCTAATCAAGGTCCTAAGCATATTCGGTACATAGTTACATAGTTGCTACAATGATGGCCTTGGCCTTTAAAAGTTTCAAGGGATAATTCTTGTTGGAATCTTCAGTATCTTGCAGCTCTTTTGTAGTAATATTCAGTATGTTGTAGTAAGACAAAATCACACTTTCATATTGTAGAGATTGGTACTTTGGAATTTTTTTAGCCTGTACAGTTTTTGCTTATACTTCTTGAAAATTTTCAGAGTTATGGCGTCCGCGGATAAAGTGGATGTTGATCTCCCAATGGGAAAACGGTCAGAAAAGAAGAAGTCCGTGGTTCAATTCGCGCCAGCAGTCACTACCGAGTCAAAATCAGCGGACTGCCTCGCTTCACACCTCTACGGTAAGCATGGAACTGTGCTAAGCCTACATAATGCTAGTTTCAAACAAAATTAGCAGCCCTAGAATAATATTATTTAGTGTTTGTACAATTGTTTTGAAACAGTAGGCTACATGGCTCTCAAATATAACTATTTCCACAAACTAATTAGGTCAATTGTCTTCATAACTCAAAATTGTTTGGGAAAGTAGTATAACCCCCCAATTTTGACTTTTGCCTATTAAATGAGTCACTCGATTTGCCTGACAGAAGCAAACAGGCCTAATTATTAATTTTTGCTAAACCTATGTTCAGTTTTAGATATAATTAACTTATAGGTTGTTTTCTAATTTTTCTTTTGCCTGAAGATGCACAAAACCAAATTATAATGGCATGACAAAAGCTATTTACAAAAACTACGTTGTAAGAGGAAGGCAGTTATCTTGTTTACAATGTCGCTCATGCTGCTGGCCCTATAACTTATAACATGATTAAGCAGCATGATTAACACAAGCGGGAGTTTTATCCACTCTTTTAATAATTTATTATAGCAATTATATATATATATATATATATATATAAATACCACTTGCAACGTTGCTTAATTGTTAAAAAAGATTGATTGTTATAAATTATATATTGTTATAAGTTGTTTATTGTTATAATTTATTGTTGTAAGTTATTTATCGTCACAGAATTATTTATTTTTATAAATGTTAAAAAAATATTTAGACAGTTTTTCTTCCTATTTAAAATATATATATATACATGTTTTTTTTCTAAATTCCGTCTAACTCTTTTTGAATTATTCAATATATTTGTTTTAGTATTAATATAGAATATAATACGTTTGTATATGCATGACAAAATTTTTGTAAACCTTGCTTTTTTCCCCCCAATTAGCAATAGCTAGGAGGGATAAAATATAACTGCTATGTATGTATAAATTATGAATTAATAAAGACATTGAAATTGATATTAACGTAAAGTATGTACAATTCCATAAAATATACGGGTTCAATAAACTTGCATCTAATTCACCGCTTCATACTCCCGTTACACAATTTATTGAAAATATGTTCTATTAGCTGTTTACTCTAATAGCCTCAGAGTAAAGTTTTTAAAAAATCTTCAGAAGTTATTTGGAAAGCATAATTTTTTGCAAGTCAGACAGGATAAAATATTCTTTGAAAGAAACTTTAAGGTTGGAAGCAGTTATTTCAATTAGCTGACAGCTAACTCAGAACATTAGACGGTGGATGTTAGTCATAAGTTCACCCCAAATGTTCGTGGGCAACAGATTATTGTCATTCGTATGCTTTAGCTATGGTTTCCTAGACAAAAGTTCACCGCTATAATACGGCCGTAATGTAGCGTTCAACGTATCAGCGACGGTGTCCGTAACACAATATTTAAACATATGTAGATAAAAACAACTTTTGATATGATGTTTATTTTAGTTGTCAAAGTTTATTTACGTATGTAGTAAAGGACAAACTAGACTTTTATTTACAAAACAAAATGTGTCACTGACGAGAATAACCTTAACTAGTTTTCACCGCTACTTTCGATCCACCACTCTCTAAATCACTCTCATCTGATAACATTGAAAACAAAACTCACCGTCATAATACGACTGCTTGTAGCAGTCATATTTCAAGCCATAGCTTAATTCTCTTATGCTACTGTCAAACTCCTTTTACACAAGTGCTTGCTTACTATGAGAGCCTCTTTAGTAAAAAATATTTTATAACTCTGATGTTAGCTTTGAATACATGAATTCTCAAGATAATTTATTTATCTGAATTTCTTATTCAAAATTCAATCCCCTCCCGCGATTGGTCGGGGTAGTAAGTTAAAGAATGTTGCCGATGTCGGGGACCGTTTGCTGCTGCGTTCAGAAGATGCTGCCGCGACGGATGGGACTGACATTCAAGTACATCCGCTCACCAAGAAAGGCAACTCTTGGCTGTACATCCGTTCTTCAACCCAGGCGGTCTGGCTGAGGAACTAGTGTGGCTTGAGCTCTCTCATCTACTGCGGTGAGTAGCGGGTGGGGTCTGAGACATACAGCGCACTCCCAACATCACTGAGATCATTCATGTCCGTCAGCTGATCGTGTAGAAAAGTTATCGGCAGCTGCATCAAATAATCCAAGAACTTTTTTGCGAACGCCATTTTAAAACGTGATTCTGACTTCTGATTGTGTCTAATCTGAAGCAATAGCGTTCAGTGACGATCCGGTATGAGAAAGCAGCAGTTTATATCATCGAAGTCTGCCAAGGTATCCACACAGATTTGTATTGACACTGACTATGTTTGATGCGCAGCTAGTGGTCGCGGACGTGCTCAAACGCAAGCAGGAGGGGCGAGCGGGAGGCTGCCAAGCGGGCTTCGACATCCCCATCGAGGAAGATGTTGATGGCCACCATCCCCTACCACCATCTCCTACCAGGAACAGGTCAGTCCAGCTAGGATAGTTATACTAAAACTCTTTGAGGGTAAAGGGATTGGCGATCACGGGATAAATTAGCATATAGAGCAAGTCACCGAAATAAGTATGAGTTTTGAAACAAGTGCTTAGAGGAACTATGGCTGTTCAAAAGTTCCAAAATTAGTTTTTCAATCTTGAAATGAACCTTTCTGATCGTGAAAACTCAGAAGAACCCTGGGTTTTATTAAGCATGGTCCAGTGGGCGCCCTGAATGAACTAACAACTAGGCACTATCTAAAATTCAATTATTTTGTTGTAAAATTATTCTAAACTACAACCTCTATAGAAGTTAGGGAATGCCTGGACATTGATTGAAAATATCAAATATGCAGTCTGTATATGTTAAGTTTTCATAAGCGGGAAAAGACTTTGCTGTAAGTAATTTTGAACTCTGTCATTGATGTGGGATCCCCTTGTCGAAGTTCATAAATTACTTTCTCACTAAAAAGAAACAAATAGACTGAAGTGACAGGATCTGCACATTATAGGAAGGTGAGGCTAAAGAAAACCTAAACCTTATCAACTAAAGCGTCCAGTTCACACGTGTCAATTAACTATTTACAGTGCCACTATTGTTATCTTGCATACAAAACAGTCTATAAGTTATATCACCTATAGACTAGTCTGTAGTCTGTTGATGATAGTGGGATAGAACTAGATAGACTAAAATGGGTGATAGTTAGTAATTCCAGCGCTTAGCTTTTATTCTCATCAAACCTTAACTTTGTGAGAGCCAGGTGCCGTTAAGTTTACTGATCGATAAAGTAGTGTAAAATGTAGCTAACGACTTTTATATAGTGCACTTGTAGCAAGCTAGTAGCTACTCTGATAAAACACAGTGTTCACAACTCCCCTGTTCCACTGACAGCTGTCGAGAGAAGAGCGAGGGCGCTTGCCTGTTCAAGTGGCTGGCCGGTGTATGGAGAAAGACGGCGGAGTTGATTGGTTACATTGACCAGGAGGTGGCGAAGAAGCATTGAAGAATACGACTGCCGTTCAAGCTGGACGGCGTGAGGGCTTCCGTTATCGGCGGCTACAGGAACAAGTGTGAGTTCCGCATCGGTGAGTACACTGGAGTCAGTCAGCTGGCGAAACCTGTGATATTGAGGTCTTTGCAATTCATTAGACCAAAGATTATGTTAAGGTAAATAAGCGCATAGATGCCCCACTGCTGAGGCAAAAATCAACATAGTGGGGCAACGAAGCACAGATAGTGCTGCAGGGAATAATTTTAAGCGTCGCAAGAAATAGAGTCCTGAGTCATGCTCTAAATTAAGCTTTTGTCGCAATTAGCCATCAACATCGGACAAACTCAAGCGTGTGGTGGAAAAGTGGCGAGAACTGCTGCTGCAACTGTTGGTTTCCTGCCTCAGCCTCTACCGCCTCTACCTATATAACGTTATCTCTCATTGACATTCCTATAAAGCCTCTGGCATCATGATTTATTTCGATAGGGATTTAGGAAAGTCTCATTAGACAGGTGGAGTGGGACATTGAGGTTTTAGTCAAAACCAATAATTGTGCTTAATTTTTTTATACATCTAATTTGACATTGTCAAAATGGAAATAAATAATAAGATTTTTTATTGCAGAAACAAATGAGGACATCAATTGGAATTACAATCGTCACAGGTCTTAAGTCACAAGAAAGATAATATCACAGATGCATCGTACAGTTTAAAAGTCAATAATAAAATATTCATTGGTGTTATACAAGCAGTTGACAAGTTAATATTTTACATACATTTTTGAAATCTAGGGTGCGAACAACTGCTTCATTTAATGGTAGAGTAATTTTGCCATTATACACTCTATTTGCCAAAATATAAATACAAAATAAATATGAGCTGGAAGAATACAAAATATGCATCATAAAATATCTTGTTTTGGGTAGTTAGGTCTTGTATTTTTTTTCATAAATGTTGAAAAAAATTTAGTTTGAGTGAAATCAAAAAGTAATCTAAAAACAAAACTAATTTTTTGATTTCTTATTTTTTTATATGATATGTATCACGTATGCAATTATAGGCAATATATTTCTGAGTACAAACACTGAAATTCCTTTATGATATGATTTTTTTTACTAAAGTTATGAAGTTTTTACTAAAAGTAGGCAAATTTCAACGTTTTTGTAAATCGAAATAACTTTCATATCAACTCTATTTGTCAAAATAATCAAATAAAAGATATATCAAGCTAAAGATGACTTAGTTTGTGTAAGAAAATAAAAAATACCATTCTAATATAATTTGTTTTGCAATAGTTATGATTTTTGCTGAAAGCCGACTAACTATTAGTTACCTAAAAAAGACAGGCCAGTAAAGAACTCAAGTTTTATAGACAAAAGAAAATTTATTTACACTTATAAATTGTTTACATACTGTTGTAGTTACCGATATAAGTCACACACATCACTAAAAACTCAAATATGTCAAAAAGTTGAAGAAATGTCAACAAACACAGTCCACTGCAACAAACTGACAACTGAGTTGTATACGTGTGACGAATGCATAAAATGGCGGGACGGGGTGTGCCGTGTGACGAACAACTTTCACTTCTTTCAGAACTAAATCAATAACGGTTTATATTCCAACCCTCTAATATTCATCTATGTAACCAGCGTCTGGATTCGAGTCGAATAGTACCAAACACTACTGCCAAAACATCATATAGCTTATAAAACAAAGGAAAAGCGAAACAAAAGGAAAACCACGATTGGTGATGGGTCTGCCAGTATAGAAACTGAAGAGATCAGTTGAAAAAAATCACTACTACGTAGTGGAAGAAGCCACAGAGTGAAAAAAATATTTCCTTGTAGACAAAGCGTGGACACAGTGATACCAACTGTTGTGTTCTAGGGCCGAAATTTACCAGTAATCTGAGGGTAAAGTCGGGAGTTTGAGAAATTCGTCAGCTAGCTGATTCTGGCAGTGTCGGTCATAACACTTTGGTCGCTCGCATTTATTTTACGGTATTTTAAATGACAATTATATCATCCAAACAGCAATGTTTTCTGAGTAAAACAGTGTAAATACCGAGTGATTAAACAAGTTTACTATTTATAGCGGATTGAAAAAAACATTCAAACCACGATGAATCATTGGTTTGCCAAAATGAGTGACACTTTTAACCGCGATTGAATGGTGGTTTGCCAGATAGAGGGTTAAAGTTTCAAGGATAATTCTTGTTGGGTCTTCAGTATCTTGCAGGTCTTTGTGGCCAATATTCAGTGGTATGTTTGTAGTAAGTCACACTTTCATATGTAGAAGATGGGTACTTTGGATTTTTTTTTAGCCTGTACAGTTTGTTACTTCTTGAAAATTTTCAGAGTATGATCATGAGGAGGATAAAGTGGATGTTGATCTCCCAATGGGAAAGCGGGCTCAGAAGAAGTCCGTGCGTTCAATCGCGCCAGCAGTCACTACCGAGTCAAAATCAGCGACTGCCTCGCTTTACATACGGTAGCATTGAACTGTGCTAAGTTGTAAGTTATTTATTGTCACAGAATGATTTATTTTATTAATGTTAAAAATAGTATTTAGACAGTTTTTCTTCTATTTGAAAAAATTATGCTTTCTAAATTCCATCTAACTCTTTTGAATTATTCAATATATTTGTTTTAGTAATATAAGAATATAATGTTTGTATATGCATGACAAAATTTTGTAAACTTGTTTTAGCTTTTTCCCCAATTAGCAATAGGAAGGGATAAAATATAACTGCTATGTATGTATAAATTATGAATTAATAAAGACATTGAAATTGATATAACGTAAAGTATGTACAATTCCATAAATATCTGGGTTCAATAAACTTGCATCTAATTCGCTATACTCCCGTTACACAATTTATTGAAAATATGTTCTATTAGCTGTTTACTCTAATAGCCTCAGAGTAAAGTATTTAAAAATCTTCAAAGTTATTTAGAAAGCATAATTTTTGCAAGTCAGACAGGATAAAATATTCTTTGAAAGAAACTTTAAGGTTGGAAGCAGTTATTTCAATTAGCTGACAGATAACTCAGAACATTAGAAGGTGGATGTTAGTCATAAGTTCACCCCAAGTAATCGTGGGCAACAGATAAATGTCATTAGCATGCTTAAGCTAGGGTTTCTAGACAAAAGTTCACCGCTATTAATAATGTTTGACGTAAGCGTATCAGTGACGGTGGCCGTAACACAATATTTAAACATATGTAGATAAAAACAACTTTTGATATGAGGTTTATTTTAGTTGTCAAAGTTTATTTCATTATGTAGTAAGGACAAACTAGACTTTTGTTTACAAAACAAAATGTGTCACCTGATGAGAAAAACCTTAACTAGTTTTCACCGCTACTTTACGTCCACCACTCTCTAGGAAATCGCTCTCATCTGATAACATTGAAAACAAAACTCACTGTCATATTACGGCCGTACTGTGGCAGTCATCGCTTTCCAAGAAACCAGCTTCATTCTCTTATGCTACTGTCAAACTCCTTTTACACAAGTGCTTGCTTACTATAGAGCCTCTTTAGTAAAGAAATGTTTTCTGATGTTAGCTTTAAATACATTCAGAGATTCTCAAGATAATTTATTTATCTGAATTTCTTATTCAAAATTCAATCCTCCTCCCGCTGTGGTCGGTGGCGTAAGTTAAAGAATGTTGCCGATGTCGCGGGACCCGTTGCTGCTGCGTTCAAGAAGATGCTGCCGCGAGATGGGACTGACATTCAAGTACATCCGCTCACCCAAGAAAGGCAACTCTTGGCTGTACATCCGCTTCTTCAACCAGAGCGATGCAGGAGAAGGCGCTGAAACTGCTGAGGAACTACGTGTGGCAGGCTCTCATCTGCCGCGGTGAGTAAGCGGGTGGGGTCTGAGACATATACAGCGCACTCCCAACATCACTGAGATCATTCATGTCCCGTCAGCTGATCGTGTAGAAAAGTTATCGGCGTGCATCAAATAATCAAGAACTTTTGTGCGAGCGTCATTTAAGCGTGATTCTGACTTCTGATTGTGTCTAATCTGAAGCAATAGCGTTAAGTGGCGATCCGGTATGAGAAAGCAGCAGTTTATATCATCGAAGTCTGCCAAGGTATCCACACAGATATGTATTGACACTGACTATGTTTGATGCGCAGCTAGTGGTGTGGAGCGCGTGCTCAAGCGTAAGCAGGAGGACGGAGCGAAGGCTGCCAAGAAGCCGAGACTTCGACATCCCCATTGAGGAACAGATGTTGATGGCCACCATCCCCTACCACTCCATCTCCTACCAGGAACAGGTCAGTCCAGCTAGGATAGTTATATTAAAAAACTCTTTAGCGGGTAAAGGATTGGCGATCCGCGGGATAAATTAGCATATAGAGCAAGTCACGAAATAAGTATGAGTTTGAAACAAGTGCCTAGAGGAACTATGGCTGTTCAAAATTCAAAAATTAGTTTTTCAATCTTGAAATGAACCTTTCT
This sequence comes from Matsumurasca onukii, assembly GCA_018831715.1. NCBI lineage: Eukaryota > Metazoa > Arthropoda > Insecta > Hemiptera > Cicadellidae > Matsumurasca > Matsumurasca onukii. Next base: position 1,065,448 of record CM032059.1, read on the forward strand.
GATCGTGAAAACTCATAAAGAACCTGGGTTTTATTAGCATGGTCCAGTGGGCCCTGAATGAACTAACAACTAGGCACTATCTAAAATTCAATTATTTTGTTGTAAAATTATTCTAAACTACAACCTTTATAGAAAGTTAGGGAATGCCTGGACATTGATTGAAAAAATCAAATATGCAGTCTGTATATGTTAAGTTTTTCATAAGCGGAAAGACCTGTAAGTAATTTTGAACTCTGTCATTGATGTGGGATCCCTTGTTAGAGTTCATAAATTACTTTCTCACTAATTAAAGAAACAAATGGACTGAAGTGACAGGATCTGCATTCATATAGGAAGGTGAGGCTAAAGAAAACCTAAACCTTATCAACTAAAGCGTCCAGTTCACACCGTGTCAATTAACTATTTACAGTGCCACTATTGTTATCTTGCATACAAAATTAACGTAGTCTATAAGTTATATCACCTATAGACTAAACTAGTCTAAACCTATAGTCTGTAGTCTGTTGATGATAGTGGGATAAAACTAGATAGACTAAAAATGGGTGATAGTAGTAATTCCAGCCGCTTAAGCCTTTGTTCTCATCCAAACCTTAACTTTGAGAGAGCCAGGTGCCGGTTAAGTTTACTGATCGATAAAGTAGTGTAAAATGTAGCTTGTAACAACTTTTATATAGTGCACTTGTAGCAAGCTAGTAGCTACTCTTGATAAAACAGAGTGTTCACAACTCCCCTTGTTCCACTGACAGCTGTCGAAGAAGAACGAGGAGGCGACGTGCCTGTTCAAGTGGCTGGCCGGTGTATGGAGAAGAAGACGGCGGGTTGATGGGTTACATTGACCAGGAGGTGACGGCATTGAAGAACGGCGGCTGCGTTCATGGACGTGAGGGCTTCCCGTCATCGGCGGCTACAGGACAAGTGTGAGTTCGCATGCGTTGAAGTACACTAGAGTCAGTCAGCTGGCGAAACTTTATTGATTATTCGAGGTCTTGGCAATTCATTAGAACAAAGATTATGTTAAGGTAAATAAGCGCATAGATGCCCCACTGCTGAGGCAAAAAATCAACATAGTAGGGCAGCGAAGCACATATAGTGCTGCAGGGAGAATAATTTTAAAGTCTCAGAGTCACAAGGTCATGCTCAAGTCGCTTTTTTCGTCACATTTAGCCATCAACATCGGACAAACTCAAGCATGTGGTGTCGTGGGGGGAGAAAGACAGCGAGAGCTGCTGCTGCAACTATGTTGGTTTTCCTGCCTCAGCGGCCAATCTACACGCAATCTACCTACCATAACGTTATCTCTCATTAGACATTCCTATAAAGCCTCTAGCATCATGATTTATTTCGATAGGGATTTAGGAAAGTCTCATTAAACAGGAAATTAGATTGGGACATTGAGGTTTTAGATCAAAACCAATAATTGTGCTCAATTTTTTTTATACATCTAATTTGACATTGTCAATTGTGTAAATATTAAAAAGAGGAAAAAAGAACAAACTAACATGATGAAAATCTTGCCTGGAACAAAAGATCTTTTGTACATTTATTACCGACTAAATTTTTTTTTGGTGAATCTACGAATCTACTACTAGCGTTCAGCAATGATGTTATCTAAATTCTTCTTGAATCGTTGAAGTTGATCAAACTCAACGAAAGAATGTTGAGAACTGACACCTGAGCTGAAGTTCGTGAAGGAGTGGTTTTGAAAGAAAACTCTGAAAATGACTGTCCTAGAGAGTTGGCTGAAACTGAGAAACCCTCTTGGTTGCGTTATAAATTAAATTACTTTTTAACATTGATTAAATCTTGCGTGGATATCCATCCGTAGGAGGTATGTCACAATAACAATCCTTTGTAAAATGCAGAGAAATAGAAATGAATGGGAGGTAATGATATGAGCATCATGAAACTATCAGCAATGATGTTACATGAATTTCTTCAACTTGAATTGTTGGAGTTGTTTACACTCTACAAAGAATGTTTGAAAATTGATACGAGCTGAAAAAGTATTTTATCATATTTAAATTACATGTTTATGGGTGAGGTGTCAATCAATAAACTCTGACTTTGGGCCTCACTCACCTTAAAATTAGCGGAAGACTTCGATGACTTGAAGATTGTAGATTTTCACGTCAAAAACACACAGACCTGCGCACACATATATACAACAGTCTTCAGCACTTCCGGCGTTTGGCGGCACCTACAAGCGATACGCGTTCTCAAGGGCTTTTGTCCGGTCTTTTACGTGTTGAGACGGCGAACCACTGGCAGTAGATGAATCACAAGTGGGCGGTGAGGGAAGGAGGAGAGCTTGCTTATCTTATATAGTTTTGTTTAGCCATCAGCTGATTCGCCTCTTCCTCACTTTGTCTAAGTAGATCGGGCTTATTTCAGCGGGGCCGGTTGACAAGGGCGATAACTCCAGTGACATAAACAAAGATTGTCAAATTTCTCTTTCTCAATTCAATCCTTGTACAAATTGTACTTTATCCTCCCACCGAATGGTGTGTCCTGTGTTGATCCATTCGTGTTCACATATTTTTTGAGCGTTAGGCTTCTTTATTATTAACTTTTTTAGGTATTGCTCATGCGTCACGTATTTTTTACGGTCTTGATGTTTGGCCTATGTAATTTCTGTCACCTGACACAGCACTTTTACACCCGTTTTTTTTGTTTGGTGGTTCAATCCCAGCAGCTTCACTCTGGTAATTTTACTTTTTTTATTGTTGAATTTGATTTAAAACAGTTCTGACGTTATATTCTGCACCGTTATCCCTTGCTAAATAGCGGGGTGACAGGAGAACATATATAATTAACAGTTAATATAAAATAATCTAAACGAACCCTGCAGTAATGCTCTGCTACACCAATTCTGCACCGTGATCCCTTGCCCTAAGCCAACGGGGTGACAGGAAAACATATATCATAAATTATTAAAAGTTAACATAAAATAATTATAAGCGTGAACCCTTAGACCGTTAGTTAGAAAATCTACGTCGTAGCCAGCTTTAAGAGCTTGATTTAATGTCTGCAGACTACAGTAATATATATATATAAACAATTTAAGTGCTGCTAAACTTTCTTAACAGGAAAATGACTGTATGCGACTTGCAAGAAATATTATAATATTATCTAAATTTATACAGGAAAATTGTGCGTTTCAAGGATTAACTAATTAGCTAAAAGAAAACATAGGAATGGGCAGAGCCCTAGACGAAAAAGACTTAAAACATAATTAGATTTAGGATACTTAAGTGAAAAGTTGAAGACAGCTTACTGCACCGGGCCTCCACACACACTGGGGGTTCGCCGGTGTCTTCCTCGAACTGACTCTTCTCCTCCCCTCCTAACTCACGCATGCTCTGATTGGCTTATTTACTTGAATATGTTCGTTAATTTGTATGTCGACTTGGTCGCGACAGAGCCCCCGGGATGTTATGTAGTAGCAAAGCTAAGGCTGTGAGGAGAGAGAGAGAGAGAAAAGAAAATGTTGCCACCATTTTGATATCTATTGGTTTGTGTTGTTTTTTATTTCAGTCACTCAATATATAATATGTAATTATAAGATAGCAATATAAATGTTCAATATAAAAATATAAATCTCTGAACATGAACATCACGACAATACACATAAGATAATATATTACTCTATAAACATGTACCTAAAGCTAAATGTGAATGTGACTATGACATGGCTTGATTGGAGTTTGATTTAAATTAATTTAACTATTGTTGGTTGACTCTTACCTTCTCCCCAATGGGAGAGGTACTCAGACCTTACCCAGTGGTCATGTGGTGGGTTATTCTCTGAAAAATAAAAAATGCACCATGCTAAAGAAAATATATAGAGTTTAACTCCACCAGCTAAGAAAGAAACCCTACCTAATAATAAACATGGCCACTGTCGTGTCGGAAGTCGATATGCCTCTTCGCCGCGGCAGGATTTGGTCCATTGGCGGTGGCATCAGGGTGGCCCCACATCAGAGTGCTCACCTGAGTCAAGATGCCCCCACGAGGCTGTGGTCCCACGAAGAAGGTTGAATAATTGGAAAACAAAACTGTATTGCGCGGTGAAAATTATGACGGAATGAAAATCTTAACCTAACTTATACTAATATCACCTAACGTAGTTTTCCCACCAAAGGGTTCACTACTAGTGTACATATAACAATAACAGCGCGGTGTTAGTTGGTGATGGTTGTTGAGGCCGATAATTCATGGGGAAATGGAAGGAACCTTATGGCTTTTAGGTTTACATACCCCGGCTACTGGGCTGTCGCTGGTCCCCTTGTGGCCGCGGTAGCGTGGTGAGTGTGAGTGGTGTGCGAGTGTTGTGGCCCGCTGAGCTCCCACTGCCTGTGGTCGGCATTACGCCGGTGCCGCCGCCGCTGTTCTCGCTGGTATTGCGCTGACCCCTGAAAGGTCGGCGCCAAGGTTCTCCTATATTTGTCTTCTAGCTAACGAATTTACGAATTTAATTGAAAAAATAAAAGGCTAAGAGGAAAATTGCATAAAGGTTGTGTGTATTTACTCTGGTCATGATAGCCGTACCTGTGTATATATTGTGATAGGAATTAAAGGAAACTTAGGTATATTCAATTTGGTATTAGGTATTGGTTAGGACAATCTGGTCATCCGTTTATATTCAGTTTCATAACTAGAAAAAATTTCATTAAAGAATGCTTCTTGCAGGTTTTTGTATTGGTACGTCACGCTTCAAGGTAACAGGAGGACCCTCAAATTTAGTTGTTATCTTGATGTTGACCAACAAGTCATAAAAAAAAAATTAACATTGTAATATAGAAGAAGGTTCCTCCCATATTTATATATATATATTAACATTGCAATATGGGTAAAAATAGATTGTACAAAGAAAAGGAGAGAAATGCCTTAACCTAAATCGCTCATTTGCCAGCATTTTATCATTTTTTTTGTTTTTTTATATTAGTTATGTGTATTTTGCTGGACATGCCTCGTTTTCTTTTTTTTGTTTTTTTTTTTGTTTTGTTTTTTGTTATTATTTTTTTATATTTTTTGTTATTTTTGTTGTTTTTATTTTAACTTCTTTTGGCATGCTTATATTCTTTTTTTGTGAGCGCTTAAATCTAGGCCACAATAACTCTCTTATACATCTATGGGGAAATCTAATTTTACGCGTTTACATTTAAAGCTTCTGCTAAATTAACACTCATGGCTGCCCAATTAACTTAAGGTTTTTGCTAGGTAAAGAGAAGAGTAACTTTGATGGTAAATAGAAAAACTTTATGGAAAAAGGAGGGATAGAGATTTAACTTCATGTTTCGTAAAAAGGCTTGTAGAAGGGACGGACTGTTGTAGACTGTACTGTTGTGGTCACATTCGCTAGTAGTGCACCTGCTGTGCTCTGTGGTACTGACTGACAGGCTGACACACTGTGCTGCACCGTGTATATTGTGGTGTTGTGTGCGTGCGTGCGAGAGCCAGGACCGGCCGCTCACATTCCAAACTGCACTCCTACCCTAACAGTTCCTAACAACCCAACCGGACGTTCTTCTGCCATTTCCTGTGTTTTGTAGTTTGGCCACAATGGCCGTCACGGTATCTCTTGACCCATAATAATGAGTCCTAAACCTTCCTCATTCCTCGTTCCAATTATAAATGCTGCCTACTGGTTATGTCTCATTGACATCTCATGTGACTGATACAGGAATTGTTTTGTTGTTGCTCTACACTGAATTGCTGCAGAGTTGTCCATCTAATTTCGAATTTTCTATTGATGTTGAATTTTGAAGTTTTAGGTTGGGAACGGTTTTGTACGGATGGTTAATTGGACACAACTAAAATATGAGTGGCACAAAATTGAAATTATTATCGCAAAAGATTCTACTACAATTTTAGTATTTATAAAATAACATAGAATAAAAATTCATTAATAGAAATTTGAAAAAAGACAAAGGGACAGTATTACATCTAAATATCAGGTTGTTTTTAATTTTGAAAATACGATATAGCCACTGGGGCTGTGTTAAAAACATTGCCCTATCCATTTACAGTTTAAATTTAATTGTACATCAATTTGTAAAAAGGTAAAAGAGAAAAAAATTATTGTTTAACCTGATATTACTATTTACTTAAATTTACTACCGTTTTCTTACGACAACTTGGTTAGCCAGCTCAAAAGGTCCCTACGAGGCATTCTGCTATTGTGGGGTTAAAAACATTCTAAAACTACTCCTTCACTAATGAGCTATAGCTGCGACAGTCATACGTGAAGGAACATATATATATATAAATGCTGCCCTAACCCTATTTATACTGGTGCCCTGCCCTAAGCCAGCTGCACGAGTAAATTTATGGGGAGTGCAGAGTGCCTTATTTTGTCGCATTTCATTCTACTCGCCATTTGTCGAACGTATGCTCAACCTTTGAATTGTCGCAAAAAAGGGTAAAATATTGCCAAACTTATTATACTAATATTGTGTTTGAAAATTTACGCTATTATTTTATTGAGAAATCAAAGGGACAAAACTTTTGAAGCACATACCAATACAAATACCAAGATATTATTTAGATTAAGTGATGAGTTAATTGTAACGATAAACTTCATTAACCAGTAATAATAAGGATCTAATTAATGTAGAATATGACATGTTATAGCTATACAGAGTAAATACATACACTTGAAATTTCGGTATTATCGGCACTGCTGTGTCATTGACAGCTGCGCTCGATCCGCGGTGATTCATAACTTATTTTTAAATGAAGAAGAATAAAATTATAATGACGCCTCAGACATCCGGTGTGTGACTAACTGCCCGAGATAGCACGCGGAAGCCGTTCTGATTTAAATGTAGTCCGTCTAAACGATTCACATTCCTCCCGTAATACTTTTGAAAATAAAACTCCACTTCCCTGGTAAAATCCCATTTAACATATGTTATGCGTTCGGTTTTGGTTGATACGATGTATCGATTTATGTGGTATATCAGGTTCAGGATGAAAGGATCGGAATTAAATTTGGGAAAGTTGGGTAATGTCGCCAAAATTAAGATTGCGTTTGCTGGCATTCTCCTTTTAAAAAAGGCTAAAGATGCAAAATCTGTTTTAATTTGACTGAAAGTATGTCTCTGCTTGACGTCATTGGTACCGACAAATATCAGATTTATCGAATTCGCTTGTATAACGGTTTGGTTTTGTTTAATTAATGACTTTAATTGTGAAATTGTAATTCCGATTTGGCCACTCACGTTGAAATTTGAAAAATGTGTGTGGATATTGTTGTAAATGTTGGTGATATCTGACAACTTGTGAGTCGCCAAAAAGGTTTAGTCTGAACATAATTATTGTGTTTTTGAAAAATACTAAAGTATTCGCCTAGAGTTTCTAAACCTGAAAACCCAAACTCCTATAGCTAAAAATTTAAAATCCGCTAGATTAAAAGCCCTATTTGCTAATAAAATTATTCCTAATTCAATTCCTAAACCCTATAATAATTATTGCCTTATCGAATTACACGTGGAGTTGGAGCAATCTCAAAAATTATGGGACTTTCTTAAAACTTTACTCAAATTACGCGATCGCGGGAAATTAATCGAAAATTACGAAAGTCTTCCTCTTCTTGCTTGGCCTGAAAGAACATCCTAATAAATTCTTAAACGTATGTACGCAAATAACAACTCACGGCTACTTTAGAAAATAATTTTAAACTGTTCGAATCAAAACCTTATTTAATTAAAAGTATTTTGTTTTAATAATGAATTATCACATGCCCAAATACCTATTTAAGATAACTCGGATTAAGTTGGATTTAATGTTTGCACGCGGTGTTTCATGGAATGCCGCGGCAAAACGCACTACCTTCCTGCAAAGCACGCAAAAATTCAAGCATGCAAAGACCTGTTCATGCAAAGCCACGCTAAATATTAGTTTCTAACGGTCCAAATTTTACTGAGGGTGTTCTTAACGCTTCTGCTAATGAGGGTGGTCTTAACGCTCTGCTAATGAGGGTGGTCTTAACGCTTCTGCTAATGAGGGTGGTCTTAACGCTCTGTACACAATTCTGCACCGTGATCCCTTGCCCTAAGCCAACGGGGTGACAGGAGAACATATATAATTAACAGTTAATATAATAATCTAAACGAACCCTGCAGCGTATCGTTGCTACCAATTCTGCACCGTGATCCCTTGCCCACAACGGGGTGACAGGAAACATATATTCATAATTATTAAAAGTTAACATAAAATAATTATAAACGAGCGTGAACCCTTAGACCGTTAGTTAGAAAATCTACGTGAGCCAGCTTTAAGAGCTTGATTTAATGTCTGCAGACTACAGTAATATATATATATATAAACAATTTAAGTGCTGGCGCACAACTTTCTTAACAGGAAAATGACTGTATGCACTTGCAAGAAATATTATAATATTATCTAAATTTATACAGGAAAATTGTGCTTTCAAGCATTAACGAATTAGCCAAAGAACATGTTGGGGGCAGAGCCCCTAGACTAAAAAGACTTAAAACATAATTAGATCTAGGATACTTAAGTGAAAAGTTGAAGACAGCTTCTTACTGCACCCGGCCTCGACACACACTGGGGGTCTGGCCGTGTCTTCCCGGAATCCTTTCCCCTCCCTCCTAACTCACGGGCGTTCTGATTGGCTTATTTACTTGAATATGTTTTAATTTGTATGTCGCGGACTTGGTCGTGACAATTTTGAGTTAATTTTCTTACTTTTTCAGACCACTTTACGCATGATACTGGCCGTAGGTTTTCTCAGTATTCTTTTGGAGTTGGTTGACTGCACTGTTTAGAGCTTTTTTAAAATACGGCTAGTAATCCACTATTTTTTAAAAACAATTTAATTTTATTTTTGCCTTCTTCAAACTTGGTCGTATCGCTGCATATAGCCTTGCTCTTTTAAAAGGCCTGTAGCCAGTCCCTGCTTTACATGTGATGGATGGTCTGACTGATAATAAGTACTCTGGCCTGGCTGTGGGCTTCCTATATACACTTTGTCTCCCAATTGCCCGAGGACCTATCCACCAAAACACATCTAGAAAAGTAGTTTGTGGTTGTTCTCCATTTCTAAGGTGAATTTAATGGAGTTTGTTTGGAGATTTAGATGCTCCTTGAATGGTTGTAAGTCTTCAACCCATCCTTCCCTAAAGACAAAACAATTAGTCCACATACCGTAGACAGAGTTTAGGCTTACTATTGTACTATAAAGAGCTTTTGATTCAAAACTATCCATAAAATTTACTCGAATCGGACTCAGAACACCAACCCATAGCCAAGCCCATTGTTTGTTCATTGAATTTGTTCTCAACTTGAAAGTAGTTATTATTTACACAAACACTTATTAATTCAACAATTGTAGATACTGGTAGTGTGGTTCTTTTTAATTCCTTACCCTTCAAGCAAATCCTCACAATTTCCAGACAAGGTGTCACTGGAACATTTGTAAATACATACATCAAACTGCTCTGCCAGTTTCTGTTTTCCGTAAGTTCAACTTCATTCATCCAACAAAATGTTCTGAATTTTTTATGTACCCATTTCTAGATGTTTTGGTGGATAGGTCTCGGCAATTGGAGACAAGTGTATATAGG
>CM032059.1:1075137-1093210 GCA_018831715.1 Matsumurasca onukii
GGTCGAGTCGAAAGAGCCTGCCTGTGGACATCCCCAAGTCATGATACCTTACACCCCTACAAACCCAGGTGAGCAATAATATTCTTTGATTTTTCTAAAAGATTACAACCCACGGGTGAGTAGATTTGGGAGATAACGATTACAAAATTGTAATCGCTACATTTTCCTGTAACTGTAACGCTAACTGTTACATTCAAGTGCTGTAACTAATAACGGTAATCGCTACAAATTGCCCTAACGACACATGTAACCAGTTACATTTTTCGCTTGAATCCAAAAATAATACATTTCAAAACAAGTATTTTAATATGAATTTCATCAATATATGTGGGTGTTATTTAGTGATTTTGTACAGTTATACGGTCTAAAATGTGTTATCTATGGACTGTATCCGCCAAGTTATTAAAAATCAAAGAAAACAAAAGTGAGTATCATCATAACCCTAAACGCAATGTTTGAATGTAGTCGAATTAGGCTGATGCTGGTTACACTTTTGCCGCTGTTGCATTGTAATTTTGGTACCATATAAATTAGAGTTGCGCGATCCCGATTTTCTACCGGACGGATTATTCCTGCCTCGCCTAGTACCAAATTTCGGACGGAAGTAAAAACTAGGGATGAATGGTTCCAATGGTTCTCGGACAGAACCGAACCGAACCGAAATTGACAAAGTCGGTTCCGAACCGCCCCGAAACGAAATAGCCAAATATAGGGTTAAAAGGGATACTGGCGTATTGAGTCCGGAGTTTGAGTATTTACCGCTATCCTCGGCCTGACCTGATCGGTAACAAATTTCGAAAGTAATTTGTCCGGAACAGTATCAAGTCGTGATTTCACCGCAGAAGCGCTAGCGGAGTCGGAGATCGCCGGCGGTATCGGGTCGCGGATTTCACCGCTGGAGTCAAGAGATCACGCGCAACCATATCGAAGTCAAGTAAATCACCGCTGGCGCATGTGGAGTGGAGACGCCGCTAACGGCATCGGGTCGTGATTTCACCACGGCGCATGGAGTCAAGAGATCGCCAATGGAATCAAAGTCGCTATTTCACCGCTGGCGTAGCGGAGTCAAGAGACGCTGTAACTGAACTGACAGAACGAACCGGAACCGATTTTTCAGAACCGAACCGGAACCGTAAATTTTGAATCGACTCTAGTAAAACTACTAAAAGTTTTGTTGTGTGTACTTCTGGTGAAGATAAGATAAGGAACTAGAGCCGAAGCAGTTCTATAAACAACCTGTAAATAACCCTCTCCCCTACTCTCCGCGGTTGAGTGTATTTTCAATGAAATGCAGTAATTGACAGGGTGGCTGATAACATCTCAGACAGAACCAAACATCCATTTTGTACTTGTACTATCATTTATCCAATTCTAGCTTGTACATCTATTTTTATTGTTCTAAAACCTTTGCATTTGACTGTAATTCAAACCTAGTATAAAAACATTATTATTTGGGAAATGAAATTAATCATTGAGTAAATGGAGATGAGAAAAGGAACACAGCAAACACACACTACCCTCTCCTCACAGGTCGCTTTAACTATATCACAAGCATACAGAGAAATGCCTGAGGGCTATGTAACCTACTCTATGGTTGCCTAGCAACAGCTAATGACATAGTAGACAAGGACAACTGATATAACAACATCCTTCACAGCTGTCTGGCACAAAAAACGGTACCGCCTTCCCACCCTGCTCACACACACTGCAGCGTTCCTCCATCTCTGATATCCCTCTCTCCCTGTCCTTTCCACCTGTCATCTCTTTGCCTCACCCCATCTGTGTGCACTGGTAGCTGCACAGTCTGATTCCTTCTCTCACTTTTAGCAACTCTCTCCAACTGTTTTTGCAATGTTTGGCCAGAGTCAGTGTTATTCATTGTAAAATGGTTGAGGATGAGTAATTTGTGGATAATATGATGAACTTTGGATTTTGATTTTAAACTGCATGTTGTTGTATGAAGCCATGTATCATAAAACAAAATAATTTGATTGAAAAACTGATTTTATTTAATATTTCTTTATTATGTCTATTTGCATTTGCTTTTCAACTTTTCCTGCTCCCGCTCATCCGCCGATTTTTTTGCAAAATCCCTCCCTGCCTCTGGCCGACTCCAAAATTTTGCTCCCCGCACAGCCTCTAATATAATATACTTACTATTTGTTGGAAAACAAATTTAAATATATTTTGTTTCTAGTTCTTTAGAACGATAGTTTTATCTTCAACAAACAAGATAGAACAACAGTTGGTGTTTGGTCCTAAGATAGAAACATCGCTTCTGAAAGGCCTCACCCAGCAAATAAAACATTTATTGGACAGTTTGTTTTCCAACTTGAATTAATTGTAAATTCCATAAGAAGCTGTCTTCTGATTAAATTTAATATATTATTATAAAGTAATTCCTGTTAGATGTGTTTGAGTTAGATGTGATGTTTTGTTTGCTAGTTGTTTCAGTTTGAGTAGATGTGTACTCATTTCAGTATTAGAATTGCTGCCTCGCCACGCTTAATGGCTACCACTAATAGTTTGAATAAGATGTTAACCTTTTTCCACTTTTCAAATCCCAAAACTGCAATAGACAATAACTACTTGACTAAATACGCTATGTTAACCTGCCTCAAACTGATTTTCACACAGTAAATAGACTAATAGTTGTATAAGTTGGCATAAGTTGGATGTTTCAACAGATAGAACTAATTCATGAATAATTCAGATTCCCAGCCATGGCTAGCCAAAATTTCAAAAGAATGGACGGACCTGTCAAGCATTGTTTTATTTCTAGGCTATGTTTTGAGTTTTGACAAGGCTAAGAGTGACTAGTGTTTAGCATTAGGCTATTCCTTTTAATCCTAGTATATCAATCAATGTAATCTTATTAAGTAAAAAACAACAATCTCTTTCTAAACAAATTTTTGGATGAAAATATTATTATTTAATTTTACTCATGGAAGCCAGTCGGTAACTGAGCCCGATGTAACTTGTAACTGACCAGTTACATTTCGGAGTAACTGTAACTGTAATCAGTTACATTGGGTTTTCTGTAACTTGTAACTGTAATCAGTTACATTTTATAAAAAGTAACTGTAACTGTAATCAGTTACTGTCTGAAAGTAACTTCCCCAAGTCTGCCGGTAAAAATGTTCAACAAAATAAAGCAATTCCTTACATTGTAAGGCACTGATGTTAAAAATACTTTTCAGAAATAATGTTAAAGCCATGATAGCCACCAGATAGAGTTTTCTAAATTTTGAGTTTTGTGAGAACTACAGAGAGTATAGTAGTGTCTGCGTCGACAGCCCAATTGACTACTGAATGAATTAAAAGTACCGATACAATTTATTGATTAAACCAGAAGCATTGAGGTCCAGGGTAGCTCTTGCATTGTTCACCAGCTGTCTTGAAGGCAGTCAGGCACCAATGTGACTATATATTTTGGTGTTAATATGTAGTGATCTTCTTCCAGTTAATTATGACATCGCCAAAGGTAGTCTTGGACCACTTCGGGTTTGATATATATTAATAATATTTTGAAACTCAAATTGAAAGGCAATTGTTTCTTTTGCCGACAACGCTTTAGTTTTTTTGAGGGTGAAATCGTGGAAGGAAGTTCAGAGGCACTGAACGATTTAATGATCTCAAAAAATGGTTTGGCCAAAATATCTCTCTCTCTTAGTGTTTAAAAACTAAATATCTGTCTATTTAATTTTGTTCTACTGCTGCTTTTAACCAGCAGTAGAACTTACCTTTCAAAGACCACATCTGTCCGCTCTACGACTCTACGATACAGGGTTTTCATAAAAGAATGGTGCAGTTTCGACTGTGTGTAAAATTTTTATGGGTCAAAGTTAAAACCCAGATTAGTAACACTGTATCCGGTACTCAAAGAGTTTTGTTTACATTTACTCCAAAACATATGTGCTCATTGTTAACCTCGTTGTTCTGAAGAAACTTGAATTTTGTGATTTCAATATGAACATAATTTAAATCAAGAAAAAGCCAAGTGTGTGGTGTTGTACAGTGAATTTAGTGCCGTGAAGATTTAGGACAACTCTGAACAAAGCTGTCCTGATGTAGATTCAATGGTTTCAGCAGCTTTTCAACACTGGATAAGCAAATAAGCGTCATAGCACGGGTAGGCCACCAGTCTCAGATGAAACAGTCAGGTAATCTTGTTTTAAAGCCCTAAAAAGTCTGTCCTGCCTACACCAACAGATAAGGTTTTTAAGATTAGTGCAGTTTTGTTTAAAGTCGTCCTAAATATTTACTGCACTAAAATCTCTGACTTAAATTCACTGTACCACACCACACACTTATTTTTATCTTGCTCTTAAAACATGTTAATTAATTCAAAAACGATATGACCACAACTTTTTGTAATAAATGAAAAACTCTTTGATTACCCGGTAGGTTACTACTCTGGGTTTTAATTTTGACCCATTACAATTTTAAACATTGTTTTTATGAAACCCTGTACATCCATCGACTGAGTTACTCTCGCTGCTCAGAGATGAACCCTGGCTGCATTGAGTTACTGCAATGTGAAGTGAAGTGTGAGGCTCAGCTCATTGTGGACATCGAAGGCAGCTATGCAGATGTATGAACGGGCCGACTTCACCAGCCTTGTCAGCAACAGTGTACTGCAAACGCTCGGCTCAAGGTCATGTAAGTGACGTCCTTCACACTTTACGGGTACTCGGGGAGAAACGAAGAATGTTCAAAGGAAAGTTTGGTAATGTTTAAGTCTTGTTTAAGGAGGGAAAGTCCTCTCTACCACTCAACCTCAACTTATACCTAGTGTTAGTAAATTGTACTTCTGGAATTAAATTTTTGCAGTATTTGCCTCAAGAAATTAGAAACGAACAAAATGTTAAAAAATATGTTTAAAGCTAAAGTCTTTCCTATTCAACCATTTGCGGTCTCGATTTATTTTTAAATTTTCATTAAAAGCCTACCACCTACCGTATGGGTTGCCCTTTTCACTTGAAGCAAAATTTCAGCAAAACCGGGCTTCTGGTAACGGCATAATACCAGTCATAGAACCACTCTCTAAGCTGCAGCATTTTTCCCTAAGCACCAGAGTCTCATTGATTTGATGAGCCATTTTCTTCAGTGATCCTCAGCGGTTATGGCCTCCGCACCGACTGATCCGATGACTAGCTTTGCACCGTAATCAGATCGCACCGGTGGATTCAAACCCACGCCAGACAGACAGGGCCAACTGTCCGCCACTATAACCACTAAACGCCAGGCTGTTTGTTGTCGGGCTGTCAAACTCACACTTGACATTCCAGGGGTAGTTTTGGTGTTCTCTGCTGTGCCGATAGTGTAGTCCCACATCAGACTGTTTCAAACGCGAACGATAGTGGACATCCAAGCTTTCAGGGAAATAGCGCTGTCAACCCTACTCAACATGTGACCTCATAGGGTAGTTGGTAGGCCCAAAACTAAACAGTAAATACCGAGATGACAATGTGTGTGTGTGTGTGTGTGTGCAGGTGACAGGTGCACCGCCAAGTGCTGCGCCAGGTCCGCCGTGTCAAGCCAAGGAGTGCTTCAGCAACTGTGAACATCAGAGATGTGCTTCGGCAGAGGCAACAAGAGTCATTGTTCCACCCGGTGAACCATGCACTGTGAGTTCTACTGTACTGAGATGACAATGTGTGTGTGTGTGACAGGTGCACTGCCAAGTGCTGCAAGTTGTGTCCGCGCGGTCAAGCCAAGGAGTGCTTCAGCAACTGTGAACATCAGAGATGTGCCGGCAGAGGCAACAAGAGTCATTGTTCCACCGCAGAACCATGCACTGAGTTCTACTGGCTTACGCTACCTGTCTAGCACGCCACCACAGGGGTCCGCTGACACTCTGCGGCAAAACGGGAGGTTCAGGGCACTTATCCGTGGGTAATTGTGTCTACTTGTAGGAGGTATGAAAACCATTTTTTTAGTTCGAACAGTCGGTCTTTTAAAAAAGCTTGAGTTGTCGAATGAAAGTATTAGCGTGATAGGTATTAAAAAACAAGCTCATTATGGAATTTTTTGACAAATTTATTATTGAGTTTAAATTAATTAAATATGAACCTGTATATATATATATATTCTTTCTATTACACACGAGAAACAAGAAAGGCAGTTCACATTTTCTGCACTTTTATCCCAGAGCAGTAATTTCCAAGGTAAACCTTTTTTTTTAGACTGAAACCGCTTCACGCAACACTAACCAAATTTCGAGCTTTGCCGATCAGCTCGGCCGAAGTCTGAGTATCGGAAAGTACTCGAACTGACCAAAAAATCGAAAGTACTCGCGACACCTCTACTACTTGGCAATAATTTACAAGTGCACATGATAAATTTTCACGATGGCCACTCGTCTCGAAGTCAATGCTAGTCGCTGGTCCATTCTAGTGATGTGAGCTGGAATATTCCCAGTGGGAAGGGCTTTATAAATGGGAATATTTCCAGGAACTTCCTTATGTTTTATAAATTCCCAAAACAGGGAATTTAGAAATAAACCCATTTAAATGGGGTTACTAGTATTAAACTTGTTTTGGGATCCAAATGGTTCTAAATGATCAATAAAAAAGACCAAATAAACAACAGAATATAGTGATATATCATGTTGAAATTTGTATTTTAACCGTGATAAACATTTTGAAAATGGCCTGTGAGACTTAAAATCAAGTTCTCATTTAACCATAACAAAATCTGATGATATAAGTTTGGAATAGAATCTCAAGTGATTAAGTAATTTATTAATCTAAAAATACATATAATTTATTTATTTTTAATCTTAACTGAAAATTTCAAACCATATTTGTTTTTTTATTGAAAGACCTGCTTGGGTAAATAGTTAAATATCAAATCTCTAAAAAACGAAGTTTAGATTATTATTTATTATTATTATTTATTTAATCTTTAAAAAACATTGTTTCGTATAACAAAATTCAAACTACACGCTAAAACAAGTATGGTGTATTTGACAAACGTACCTTTTGAACCAAGAATAGGGCCACCAGTAACAATACTATATAGTCATAGATCAAATGAGAATTGCTAATTTTTCCAGGAACCATCAATACCTTCACGCTATAAAAAAACATTTGAAAGAAGAAAGTTTTTAATTTAGTTTTAAACATGTTGAACCTTTTGTACTTGTATTTCAATTGAAGTTTATTAAAAAGAATGGCACCCGCTTCGCAAGGTGGCAGGAATATACTTAGATCTGTGTTGGTTTATGAAGGAGTTTGCAAATCTTGTTCCATGGAAACAGTTCTCTACCTTGAACCATATGACATTTAGAAAGACAATAAACTATTGTTTCATAAATGTACAGGGATGCAGTAAGGTCAAATTTTAAGGGTTTCAAAGGCATTTTGCAAGACTCTCTGTAACCTAGGATGATAAACTATTTCTAATCAGCCTTGCAAGATAAAAAAATTTCAATATTTTACTTTTGGAACAATTCCCCAAAACATACCCATAAGACAGCAAGAGAATGTACGCCATAATATGCAGTTCTTAAATACAATAAGTAAAGTATTGTGATAACTGTCTTTAAAAGAAATATACAGGAACTCATTTTTTTGATAAGAGAATCAATAACTAAAATAACTAATAATTTAAATAACTTTTGAATACAACTATTAAAACGTTGATTTATATGTTCATATTAATAGATTAGATACAAGGGATTTAAAAAAAAAATTAGAGTGTCCACTGTTATACGTGTTTAAGATGAAATCATAAGTTCCCAAAAATTCCCGGGAATTTATGAATTTTGGGAATATTTCCGGCAATGTTCCCAGGGAATTTTCCCTCAAGTATAAATTCCCGGGAATTTTACATCACTAGTCCATTCCATTGGTCATTGGTCATTCATATTACATGACAAAGTATCTAAGTTATCATTAAGATCTAGACTTCCAGTTTACACCGGTCACAGATGACACATAAGTACTGCAATCGTCACTTACATCGCTGTGAAGAGTCATCCTCAGTAGCTGGTTGATTGGTTGAGCAGTTCAGTTTTGCCTTTGATTACAAAGTGGGAACTAAACCAACCCTCTACAATACAGATTCTTCGTTTCTACCCGCAACAACCTGCTGCGGAGGCACGGTCCAATTTTCACCTCACAAAACCTGCCTGTCAGACCGAAAATATCTCTCGCTTCTAGAAGTTATGATGGTTTTAATCATATCTATTTTGTACCTCCTCCCAAAAGTGAACTGTTCTTTCTTTTCTCCACCGAAATGAATTGCAGATTTGTGCTGCTGGAAGACTGCAAGGACGTAGAGGCGAGCTTGCTGACAGAGATGACAGTGCAGTCCACAACCGCAGGAGTTGTGCTGTTGTGTCCGACCTGCTCACACCGATAGTGAAGACGGCGATGTAAAGAGATCTGCCCGCTTCAGCCTCAATCTCAAACGATCCAAGACGCCCGCCAGAGGAACAGCAACGATTCATGAAGGATTATTCAGTCTCATGCATTTTAGAAAAGGGACCAACTTGCAGTGGTATGTTTTATAATAATAATAGATTTATTTATTTTTCTTTGTAGTTGGTAGATTACAAATTAGTTGTAACATAAATAAGCATAGCTCTCACCTGTTACAGTAGTACAGTACTCAGCTCAGCTACATAGTAGAAAAATTAGGCCCCAAGGAAAATTTTGTCCGATTTGGGGTTCCATCATAATACAGTAGACGCCACCCAACGGACCTCGCCAACCGATTCGGGATGGTCCGGACCCTCGGTAAAAAATTTAATTTAAAAAAAAACAAAAACATATTTTTTGTTACATACAGTATTTTTAACGCCAACGCAACGCTAGTAATTTAAACAATATTTAATGACAATAGTGCACTAACGCTACTTTAACAATACCGAGCTATGCAGAAACGCAACTGAGTTCTGAGTTTGCCTATCGATGCTGGGGTTGTCAGGATACACCGCGGCAGACTGGAGCAGGGAGTGGATCGATAATTTCAGGCCACTTTCATCTACTGTGCACCGGCGAGTTACCCTCCCTGCCCCTGTACTGTCACAAATGTAAACAACAGTGAGTCACCTGCAGCTGATTCGATGTGATATCTGTACAGTATTGTGATAACTTGTGTTAGTGTGTCGGGTGATTAAATTGTGTGATTACGATGGCGACATTTTATCAAATTAGAACCCGATGTAAAAAATGTACCAAAATACAGTATTTTGAATAGAGCTGTTTGCTGGAGAATTTTGAGTCCGGAACGGAGGGATTTTGCAAAAAATCCGAAACGGAACGGGAAAAGTTGGCAAATAGACATATTAAAGAAATATTAAATAAAATTGAGTTTTTTCAATCAAATTATTTTGTTTATGATACATGGCTTCATACAACAACATGCAGTTTTAAAATGAAAAATCCAAAGTACATCATAACTATCACAGAACCCACTCATCCTCACCCATTTACAATGAATAACACTGTCTCACTTAGCCCAAACATTGCAAAAACAGTTGGAGAGAGTCGGGAGGAGAGAAAAGGAATCAGACTTTCCAGCTACCAGTGCACAGAGATAAGGGGTGAAGGCAAAGAAAGAGATGACAGGTGGAAAGGACAAGAGAAGAGAAGGAGATCAGAGAGGGGAAGACAACAGCTGTGCAATGTGTAAACAGGAAGGGGAGGGCAGGTGCCCGGTTTTTTGTGCCAGACAGCTGTACCCTTATCAGTTGTCTACTATGTCATTAGCTGTTGCTAGGCAACCACATAGGAACGGGTTACATAGCCAATCAGAGCATTTTCTCTGTATGCTTGTGATATAGTGAGAACGAGCTTTGAGGAGAGGGTAGTGTGTGTTTGTTATTTCCTTTTCTCATCTCCATTTACTCAATGATTAATTTCATTTCCCAAATAATGTTTTATACTAGGTTTGAATTACAGTCAAATGCAAAGGTTTTAGTACAATAAAAAATAGATATTGCAAGCTAGAATTGATCTAGTACAAGTACAAAATGGATGTGGTTCTGTCTGAGATCGCATCAGCCATCCTGACAATGGCTGCCGGGCCATTGAAAATGCACTCAGCACACTGAAGTAGGAGTGGGGAGGTTTACTTAGAACTGCTGGCTCTACTTCCTTATCTTATCTTCAAAGAAGTACAGCACTCACAACAAAACACCAGTAGTTTTACTTCCCGTCCCAAATTTCGGTATTAGGGCTTAGGAACGGAAATGACCTCAATCCCGCCCCGGTTCTAATTTGAACGTAAATAAATACATTTTGAACGCAATGTGTTTTTTATTTCGTAAGACCTTCAGTGTGAGTACTGCCTATGAGAGTGAGTGGTTTTAAGGTGTGGCTCAGCCAAACACGCCAGTAACCGATCTGGACCTCAAATTACGCCATCTTGAGTCTATTTTATCATCTTAATACACCAGGATATGCTTATCGCCATCGGTATCCTCAAATTGTCCGGATTTTCAAATCTGACCACCCTTCCGCCACATTAGTCCGTTCTATCGAGGGTCTACTGTATTACACAAATATAAAGAAAGAGCTCAGGAGCTTACAGTTTAAAAGTTATCCTGTAAAAAAATCGCATTAAACACCTTTTCTTTTCAAAAGTTTCTGAAAAGGTGCAGGAGATACTGTTAAAATCTTTCAAACCTGGCAACGAGTTAAAAAGTAATCGGAAAGAAATTTTAAATTAGACCTACCAAAAGCAGCAATCAATAGGTAACAAAAGAAAAAATTAAATTTTATTTATTTAAATATTTTAATATAAAAATACAATTTTACAGGTATTTTGCAATTGCAAAATTGCACTAAGATAATAACACTTTGGAGAATAGGTACACCATTTCTCAGTGATGTAGTGTGCTTTGCACCAAATCAGCCTGGATCGATTCCGGGAAGTGATAATTTCACGATGGCCATTCCCCGGTTCCAAAGCCTAAGTCTTTGGTAATTTCATTGGTCGTTGGGCTATTAATTGATGACCCGATCTGGGGAACAGTCGGCCCTAGTTTTAAAAAAGACTACATCTCACCATCCATCAAAACACTCATCTCACATTTACCCTTCATCCTACATTCACCTTAAAATACCCGCTAAGAGAGGTCGGTGTCTCAAAAGTAATTAGTGAACCTTAGAAAAACATTCAAGAAAAAGCCTCCAGATTGCAGCGGTTACTGGGAAGTGCACGTTTTCAAGCTAGAACATTTGGTGGGAGGGAGCTAGGAGGGGGGGCTACAACCCCTCTGGCATTTTAGGCTTTTAGGCAAAAATCAAACGCTGAGTGAAATAACTTGCCCTCACTAAAATAAATGTGTCTCCTGATTAGTGGTGATGTTTGCCTAATGCCAGGCCTTAAATAATTTTTCAATATTTGATTTTGTTGGTACTAGTGTATTATTTTTCTTCATTTTGTTTTCACCACCGCTATAAACTTTTTTTAACCATGTGCAAAGTAAAGAAACAATTTTAATTGAGCATTTGTACAATTTTGAAATTCAAATTTATCATAATAATTAATGTACATTAACTTAACTACATTCAACTACGGTATTAGCAATCAACAGAAACTTAATCAAACATGATAATATCGCTTATTAATAAATATTAACACAAACACAGGACAGTTGAGAGTAGGTACTGAGGTACCGTAATGAGTTGAACAGGCCAGGTATGATAATGAGAGTTTCGGCGAAGTTACCCTCCCGCCCCTGTACTGTCACAAATGTAAACAATGAGTCACCTGCAGCTGATTCGCGGATGTGATATCTGTACAGTATTGTGATAACTTGTGTTAGTGTGTCGGGTGATTGTGTGATTACATGGCGGACATTTTATTAAATTAGAAACCTTTTACTGTAAAATATGAATTGTACCTAAATTCAGAAAATACAGTATTGAATAGAGTCAAAGGGAGCAGAATTTTGAGTCCGGGATCACGGGAGGGATTTTGCAAAACGGATTCGAACGGAAAAGTTGGCAAATAGACATATTAAAGAAATATTAAATAAAATTGAGTTTTTCAATCAAATTATTTTGTTTATGATACATGGCTTCATACAAAACATGCAGTTTTAAAATGAAAAATCCAAAGTACATCATAACTATCACAGAACCCACTCATCCTCACCCATTTACAATGAATAACACTGTCTCTTAGCCCAAACATTGCAAAAACAGTTGGAGAGAGTCGGTTGAGAGAAGGAATCAGACTTTCCAGCTACCAGTGCACAGAGATAAGGGGTGAAGGCAAAGAAAGAGATGACAGGTGGAAAGGACAAGGAAGAGAAGGAGACAGAGAGAGGAAGACAACAGCTGCAATGTGTAAACAGGAAGGGGAGGGCAGGTGCCAGTTTTTTTGTGCCAGACAGCTGTCTATCAGTTGTCTACTATGTCATTAGCTGTTGCTAGGCAACCACATAGGAAGGGTTACATAGCCAATCAGAGCATTTGTATGCTTGTGATATAGTAGAAACGAGCTTTGAGGAGAGGGTAGTGTGTTTGTTATTTCTTTCATCTCCATTTACTCAATGATTAATTTCATTTCCCAAATAATGTTTTATACTAGGTTTGAATTACAGTCAAATGCAAAGGTTTTAGTACAATAAAAATAGATATTGCAAGCTAGAATTGATCTAGTACAAAGATGTTTGGTTCTGTCTGATCGTTATCAGCCATCCTGACAATGGCTGCCGGCCTCCATTGAAAATGCACTCAGCACACTGAAGTAGGTGGGGTTGTTTACTTAGAACTGCTCGGCTCTACTTCCTTACTTATCTTATCTTCACCAGAAGTACAGTACACACTCACAACAAAACACCAGTAGTTTTACTTCCGCCCGTAATTTTGGTATTAGGCTTAGGAACTGGAATGACCTCAATCCCGTCCCGTACCAAAATCCGGATCCCGACAGTTCTAATTTTGAACGAAATAAATACATTTTTAAAGCTAAAATGTGTTTTTATTTCAGAAGACCTTCAGTGTGAGTACTGCCTATGAGAGTGAGTGGTTTTAAGGTGTGTGGCTCAGCCAAACACCGCCAGTAACCGATCTGGACCTCAAATTACGTCATCTTGAGTCTATTTTATCGATCTTAATACACCAGGATATGTTATCGGTATCCTCCCAATCGTCCGATTTTTCAACTGACCACCCTTCACCACATTAGTCCGTTTCTATCGATATTCACTGTATTACACAGTAGTTTAAAGTTATCCTGTAAACAAATCCATTGAACATCTTTCTTTCAAAAGTTTCTGAAAGGTGCAGGAGATACTGTTAAAATTCAAACCTGGCAACGAAGGCTAAAAAATCAAATCAAATCAAATAATCTTTATTCAAAAAATATACAACATATTTCAATGCATACAAATTTCTGAAGAATAAATTCTGCAAGGACCATAATCCTGTGTGTGGGAAAGTCAATTTAGGCCAGTCTTTTCAAACATATATATCAACTAAATTTTGTAAAAGTAATCGAAAGAAATTTTAAATTAGGACCTACCAAAAGCAGCAATCAATAGGTAACAAAAAGAAGAATTATTTTATTTATTTAAATATTTTTAATATAAAATACAATTTTACAGGTATTTTCAATTGTGTAAATTGCACTTAGATAATAACACTTTGGGAGAATAGGTACACCATTTCTCAGTGATGTAGTGTGTGCTTTTGCACCAAATCAGCCTGGGATCCATTCTCGGGAAGTGATAACTTTCACGATGGCCATTCTGGTTCCAAAAGTCACGCAGTTCTTTGGTAATTTCTATTGGTCGCTTGGCTATTAATTGATGACCCGATCTGGGGAACAGTCGGCCCTAGTTTTTTAAAAGACTACATCCACCATCCATCAAAACATCTATCTCACATTTACCCTTCATCCCATATTCACCTTAAAAATTCATAAGAGAGGTCGGTGTCTCAAAGTAATTAGTGAACCTCAGAAAAACATTCAAGAAAAGTTCTCCAGATTGCAGCTGTTACTGAAGTGCACTGCCAAGCTTGGTAGAACATTTGGTATGAGGGAGCTAGGAGGGGCTACAATCCTCTCTGGCATTTTAGGCTTTTAGGCAAAAATCAAACGGGCTGAGGAAATAACTTGCCCTCACTAAAATAAATGTGTCTCCTGATTAGTAGTGATGTTTGCCTAATGCCAGGCCTTAAATAATTTTTCAATAATTGATTTTGTTGGTACTAGTGTATTATTTTTCTTCACGCTTTCTGTTTTCACCACCGCTTATAAACTCTTTTAACCATGTGCAAAGTAAAGAAACAACTCCTTTTTAATTGAGCATTTTACAATTTTGAAATTTAGTACCATTTCATAATAATTAATGTACATTAACTTAACTAACAATCCACGGTATTAGCAATCAACACCAAACTTCAATCAAAACATGATAATAATGCTTATTAATAAATATTAACACAAACACAGGACAGTTGAGTGAGTAGGTACTGGAGCTAACCGTAATGAGTTGAACAGGCCAGGTATGATACCGAGAAGGCGGCGGAGGCGGGGTGTGTGTGAGTGAGATAGAGATATGTGCAGTGAGTGTTGGCTATGTCAGCTGTGTGTCTGTGTGAGTGCGGGTGAGGCGCGGAGGTGCGGGACAAGCACAGTGGAAGTGGCATGGGAAGGTTGGAAAGGGTGCTCCACTATACGGTGATCTGCTTGTGCCTGGCTGTACAAGGTCTATATAATGGGAACCGACCACCACAGTGGGCGCTATCTGTTAGTTGTCGGTTACTAGAAGCCTCCCACTCGACCTTAAATATGGCCAAGAGAAGGATTACTAAACATTAACTTTATTGTAATAAGAGAATTTTTCCAAATGTTTTAGTGGTATAGAAAACAAAAATGTAGAGCCCTGCAAAATCTTAAAGAAAGGTTTGTTAATGAAATGTTTTTTTTCAGCCTCCATGAATGAGCTACTGAAGACATGCTACAAGAAATACACAGGCAGTACATTCAACAAGGTTCTCATCGTTAATCTTCTCTTGCCTTTAGTTGCAGCAAACAATAATTTGAATCGGTATGAGACATATTTCTTTTCTATTGTAATCAAGATCACCAGTAGAGTAGTTATTCTATGACAAGTAGATCTCAAGCAATTTGTTTTTTTCAGGCCAGCCCGAATGGTGTTTTACCTTAAGCTTGTCGATGCTAAGAGATTCCCATAACAGTGAAAACCCCCAGAAGATAATATAACCAATGCGTAAATTTATGCATCAAAAACAGAATTTTCAGAATTGACAAAACATAAATTTTACTTTATCTTCTCTTATTTTATAGAGTTAACTGTTTAAGAGGTGTGTGCCATTAACCTGATTCACAAAACAATTCCAACCGACACTTTCAATGCACTGTGTCATGTGTGTTCGCAGGTCAAACGCACTCAGTGAGGAAAAGAAGCGGCGATGTCGATTGCGTTTCAACTACTTCACACAATGCCTCGCATCTAGAATCGAAGACATGGGTTATGAAGACATCCAACAAATTGAACTGGAGGTCGCCAGGTTGTGTCGGTTGATCGTTAAAACTCCAAATCTTGATTGGTAATGTCTCCATAATCTTATTTTAAATATAAACTAGAATCTGCAAGACAGAATTTTTGCTTTGCGTCCGTTGGGCTTTTACCTTTGGGATTTTTGGGTCAGGAAAATCGGTCAGTGTTAATTTAGTTAGTATGGTACGATGCAATGAAAAGTGTTGAGTAGTTTTGTGTTTCTAGGTATGATTTTAAACCGCATTACTTGTGAGGAAGATACAGTCGGTTCGGACGATGTTGCTAAAGTCATTAAATATTAGGTAATAGGCCTATCATATTAAAACAAAAACTCTATTAAATATAATTTTCCTCATTTAACATTAATGGACTATAAAATAACAGACATTCATATTTATTCACTTAAGAAAGATAATACCATGTCTAGCAAAATCCTATAGACAAAACTCCTCTCTGTCCTAAATCGTTACTGTTCTTGAACTTAGACAACATTTGACCGTAGTAAAAGTTTTTTTAAGAAACCACAAAAATTCTACATCACGTCTGAATCTTGATCACGTGCGTCTGAAAACCCCACCACCACCACTTACTTTCCAAAAAAAAATAAATCAATATGACAATCCACAACTAAATTTAAATCACCTTAATCAGACAAAACTATCTGAGAGGTAGGTGGAGCTACGGTAATGAGTTGAACAGGCCAGGTATAATCAGAGGCAGTGAGGCGGGGTGTGTGTGTGAGTGAGATAGAGATATGTGCAGTGAGTGTTGGCTATGTCAGCAGCTTCTGTGTGTCTGTGTGAGTCTTGGTGAGGCTGGCGGAGTCTGGGACAAGCACAGTGGAGTGGCATGGGAAGGTTGGAAGGGGTGCTCCACTATCTGGTGATCTGCTTGTGCATGGCTGTACAAGGTCTATATAATGGGAACCGACTACAGCACCGACAGTGGCGCTATCTGTTAGTTGTCGGTTACTAGAAGCCTCCCACTCGACCCATCTGACCAAGAGGATTACTAAACATTAACTTTATTGTAATAAGAGAATGTTTTTCAAATGTTTTAGTGGTATAGAAAAACAAAAAATGTAGAGCCCTGCAAAAATCTTAAAGAAAGGTTTGTTAATGAAATGTTTTTTTTCAGCCTCCATGAATGAGCTACTGAAGACATGCTACAAGAAATACACAGGCAGTACATTCAACAAGGTTCTCATCGTTAATCTTCTCTTGCCTTTAGTTGCAGCAAACAATAATTTGAATCGGTATGAGACATATTTCTTTTCTATTGTAATCAAGATCACCAGTAGAGTAGTTATTCTATGACAAGTAGATCTCAAGCAATTTGTTTTTTTTTCAGGCCAGCCCGAATGGTGTTTTACCTTAAGCTTGTCGCATGCTAAGAGATTCCCATAACAGCGAAAACCCCCAGAAGATAATATAACCAATGCGTGCAAATTTATGCATCAAAAACAGAATTTTCAGAATTGACAAAACATAAATTTTACTTTATCTTCTCTTATTTTATAGAGTTAACTGTTTAAGAGGTGTGTGCCATTAACCTGATTCACAAAACAATTCAACCGACACTTTCAATGCACTGTGTCATGTGTGTTCAGAGTCAAGCACTCAGTGAGGAAAAGAAGCGGCGATGTCGATTGCGTTTCAACTACTTCACACAATGCCTCGCACCTAGAATCGAAGACATGGGTTATGAAGACATCCAACAAATTGAACTGGAGGTCGCCAGGTTGTGTCGGTTGATCGTTAAAACTCCAAATCTTGATTGGTAATGTCTCCATAATCTTATTTTAAATATAAACTAAGAATCTGCAAGACAGAATTTTTTGCTTTGCGTCGGTTGGGCTTTTTTACCTTTGGGATTTGGGTTGGGTCAGGAAAATCGGTCAGTGTTAATTTAGTTAGTATGGTACGATGCAATGAAAAGTGTTGAGTAGTTTTGTGTTTCTAGGTATGATTTTAAACCCATACACTTGAGAGAAGATACAGTCGGTTCGACGATGTTGCCAATGAAAATCTCAGCCAATTTGAAAACCCGAGACTTCAACAAGAAGTGGTTTGAATGTAAACAGCATAACTTGCGTCGGGCGGAGTGGGGATCCCTGTCGCGTGTGTGAAGGAAAGAACGGAGGCTGGCGGAGGAACACGGAGGCTAGCGGAGAGAACAACAGAGCTAGTGAAGGAACGTGGAGGATGGTGGAGGAAAACAAAGGCTGGCGAAAAGAAGCTTTGCATCAACAGCAGCAGAAGAGAGCACAAACTGACCAGAGGATCAGGCGGCAATCGTGACAGAAGTCAAGTTAGAAGTCAGCTGGAAATTCCAGGAAGAAACCAAGATGAATGTAATTTTAAGATGAGCAGAAATCTGGACGGAAATATTATGCTTATAATGGCAGAAATCACGATGGAAATCGTTTTAGGGTGTAAGAAATGAGATGGAAATCTGGAGAGAATCAGGCGGAGCGTGAGGGCTGGAATATATCAAGACAGAAATCGTGGAAGAATCAAGGCAGAAACAAGGTGGGAATCATTTGTTGATCGATGGAAGAAATGAGGCGAAAATCGT
>CM032059.1:1102709-1119419 GCA_018831715.1 Matsumurasca onukii
TCTATGAGTGTTAGTTCTTTTTATGTTAGTATTATTTATATATTTTATTATTTGTAAATGTTAAAAAAATAGTATGAAAAATAGTAAATACATTTAGTATGGGTTTTGAAAGTGTAGTGTATGTGGTGCTCATCCAATTTTTCTTTTTGTCTTCTGTTGATGTTATAGTGTAGTTTTCTGATATTTTGATGTTTTCTTTTTGCTTTTCGGAACATGTTTTCAACAAGTGAAATTTTGAATCGCAGTTCCGTTTTTTTTGTGAAAAAGTAGTTTATAAAAGTGTCCATTCTTTTTGTATTAATTATATTGTTAAATAATAAATGATGTATTTTATGTGAGTGTTGTTGTGATATGTAAACCACCTGCTTTACATGAATTAAAAAAAGATTCTATTAGGCTATTTGCAACCATTGAATTGTGATAGACTTATGCACAATTCACTTTCAAGGTGGTACAAGGAAAGGTTTTATTGCACACTGAACAAGGACATAGAGGAGTTAAAGGACATAGAGGAATAAAAGTACAACTTGTTTTCTTTCAAACAATTGATTATTTTACATTTTACAAACACACTTTATGTTTGAAACTGCAATTAACAAAAATTAATGTGTTACTTACCTTGTTCATAAATAGCAAAAAGCTCGGTTTATATTAATTAAATTTATATTGACCCGACCCGAATTTGACCCGAGTCCGCAACACCAAAAAAAATACCCGACCCGACCCGACCCGAAACCAAAAATGCTGACCGAAGAACACTATACAAGACCATACCACGAGTCCCAGTCACTTGGGATATAAAGAGATTTTTGCAACTAATTTTTATGTGTGGTCCCAATTAGGAGTAACTATGACTCTTAGGATGGTATTTCAAGGTTTTTGCAAATTTAAATAAGAATCGAAGCTGAGTAGTTTTGTAGCCCAAAAGCGGGGTAAATGTGGAAGATATAAGTAAATTTTGTTTTCTGGAATGCTGCTCACACTGTTAAATTTGCTAGGTAGAGTGAGGACTTTGTATTCCTAACTTCACCTTGTTTAACAAGACAAACTAACATTTCCTCCTTTCCTACTGTTTCAGGACGTACATCTACTTTGATTACGAAGTGGGGCCAGCGGAAGAAGGAAGGCATTCGAATACAAGTACTTAGAGGACAGAGACCTGAACTGATCTGCTGAAGCGTCCGGAACAAGTGATATTGTATAGAACTTTTTTAAGATAAGAAAGAAGAAAATCTCACGGGCGAGTGAATGAAGTTTGGAAGGTCATCAGCCAGCGTTTCCAGCGCGAAGACGGACCGACACTCTCGACGCGTCCAAGACTTTATATGTATAATTGAATATTTATTGAGATGTCTGCGGCAGTGTGGATCCTTCGTCGGCGCGCCGGCAGGACAACATCAGCCCCACGTCTAGCATTCACCAAGTGAAACCAAATGCAATATAAATTGTACAAAGAATCATGATAGATTATAATTATTGTTTAGATAATTTATGAAGATCGGTAGATATATTTTATTTAGCTAGATGTGAGGTCGGCGTTGAACTTCGTCGAGTTGTTTTGAGCAGTCCATCAGCACCGCCTTGTTGTGCATTTCGGTACCAAATTGTCATCGTCAAGCGTGGGAAAGTAAATCCCTGGGACCGATTTACCGATACCTGAGCTCTTTTGTATTTTAACGTAATTTTATAATTTAGGTGGTCTAGATTTATGTTGAAGGTCGTGTCGTGGCGGATAGATGCACCATTCAAAGCGAGGCATTTATCTCGGTCTGTGAATTGTGATCTCAAGGTCGGTCGTAGATAAATAGCGTAATAACTGTCTTTCAACATTATATTGTTATGTACAGAGTTGACTGTAATATAAGCAATGAAAACTTGGTGATGACCTGATTTTTAAATACAATCCATTTTTGTCAGTATTTGTACGGTTTTATTTCTTATCTTAATTTTTTATTTTCAACCCCCTACTGCCTTGTTTATTTGTAGATATAAGTTTATGGGCGATCGCCTGTAAAGATATGAAAATACAGATCTTCGTTTACAAGAAGGATAAATGGTGTTATGATGAATTTAATTCCACATTTTCCTGTCCTGTGTTGTTTCCTGGCTGTAACAATTTTCTTTGAAATATTTGAGGTTTCCTGTTCAAAGTGGTTTTATTCATTATTTTCCCTCCGTTCCCCTTCCTAATTTAAAAGTCAACTACTTCTTACTTAAAGTAAAGTCATCTTAATCAGTAAAATTTAAATTTTGTTTACTCAGACATTTACATTAAGAAAAGCACTAGATAAAAATTTTCTGATGTAAAGGTCTTGATGTTTTGCAAAGTGCAACAAAAATACTCCCTCTGGGCTAATACAAGGAAGTCTTACCTCTCGAGGAGATCAGATTTTCCAGCTTTAAGTTTAGCAAATAATTGAAAAGTCAATTTTGAATAAAGTTCTGGCATTCATTTCATACAAAATTTCAACAGTATAATAAATAACAAAGGGTTTGTTTCTTCATGAAAGCCTAATCTGGTATTCGATAAGGATTTGTCCTCATTTTAGTGCTGTATGTATAGTTATGAAGATTTCAAAAATGGAAGTTATTGGCGTCTACTTGTTGGAGAAGGAGTTTAACTTTACAAACAGGTAAACACCATGTGTATATATTATACAGGGTGTCCTAAAAGTAAGTTGCCAACATTCCAAGATGGAAATGAAATGAATGTCTTTATTGGTGGTGAAGTTAGGACTTTAAAGTCTTCTCTTCAACTTAACCATAAGATTCTATGGGGCAAAGTAAAGAGAACATCACTAAAGAAATGTTCATAAATTATCTGTCATTGTTTATTTTACACTTTTAAGTCCCATTATGTTTACCTTATTACAATTTTGTATCCAAGGGCTGGTTTGAATGATACGGTATACAAACACTGTTTACAGGATGATTCATCATGGGGCACCAAACTTGCAGTACGATCTCCTGACCAAAATCAATTTACAATACTTACTTGAGGTCTTCGTCTGATGCCCGAGGGGATTGACTGTGTCATAATGATTCCTGAAGATCAGTTGAGAACCAACTGAGTTATGGGGAAACCAGAAGTTGTCAGGGGTTTCCGGTAAAAACGCTCTTATTTGTGATTGGATTTCCATGATCTTGGTGTCAGTAGAGAAATAATGAGACGTACTGTCTTAAAATTTTATTTGTTGTACACCAGAAACACTCACCCTTCATCCCATATTCACCTTAAAATACCCTCTAGGAGTGGTTCTTGTGTCTCAAAGTAAAGTATCAAAGTACACCATTTTGTTTGCTAACCAAACCTTGTGCATCCTGGCTCTTGAAAGTTTTGAAAATTTTCATCTTAGATGGAACTTTGTGGTCAGTCACCAACTCACCATATTCTACTTTTCATAAGTTAGTATGAAAGAGTGGCCAGTTAATTCCAGGATAAAGTTTCTGTTTGTTTAACGAGGCAAAGTTAGGACTACAGAGTCCTCTCGACCTTTACCTAGCGTATCCGCAAAGTCTCTGTAGGTCGTTTAATGATTGATACTTTGATTAGTGACACTACTCATAGAAAGTATTTTAGGTGAATATGAGATGAAAAGTGAGTGTTTTAATGGATGACGAGGTGTAGTCTTGTTACAACCGGGGCCGACTGTTCCCCAGATTGAATCATTAATTAATAGCCCAACGACCAATAGAATGGACCAATGGCTTAAAACAACGTTAATGAGACTTCCGGACCACGAGGACTGGCCATCGTGAAAAGTTATCACCGCGCCTAGGAATCGAACCGGCGAGTCCTTTGCTTTCAGTGGGATATCAACAAGTATGTAACTAATTTATAAAGAGGCAACATTTTAATTCGTCGTCTTATCACACGTTTGAAAAGTCCCGCGGCATATAATGCGTCAAACCTATGATGTAAATAAACGAGTGTGTCTCGAGGTAATTAAAGGATTCTTGTTGGTTGTTTTAAATAGGCTTTATTTGACGAATATTCTGGCACCAAGCTACCAATTAGAAGTCTTCATATATCAAAATCAAGTCAAACAATAATCATTGATCAAATGATATTGTTTTATTTATTTGTTATCGGATGTTTACTTCTAAACAGCGTTTATTATGATCAGGTCGTGAATAAAAGTCGTGATAATTGGATGATGTCCAACTATGTGGTATTTTATTTATAGTTTGTAGGCTTCTAAGTTCTATTCGTGCAACAACTAGCTTAGTGTGACCCGCGCTCTTTGATGCCTCTGCATTCTGCTGCTCTCTGATGGAAATATTGCGAACTAATGGAGCCGAACCAGGGGGGCTAGAAACAACTGTATGACAGGCTAACTTCACAAGCCTACTTTTTATTTGTTTAATGTTTGTGCTCTGTTGTATTTGAATACTGACAGCTGCTGCCTACCGTGTAGTTATGTAACAAACAAACCCTAGGATTACAATACCCTTTATTCAAGTTTATTCCAGTTTTAGCAAACCTGTTTCATTCCTATCACTTTACATTCTCTTACCGATTGATGAACATGTAAAATTTCACATCTCTGGACCACAGCTCGTTTTACAAGTCAACCATATCTTATTTTACAACCAGGTAATCCATATCTATCTTTGGAAAAATGATTTAGCTATTGCGCTTTGTGGGCTTTTTTAGGCCTTAAGTGATATCAGAAGTTGCCGTGTTGTTATTTTTAGGCCCTAATATAATGTACTTGTTTAAATCATTAAGTCATTAAATCAGACAGTTTAAATCATTGTATAGTTAACGGTAGGCCTAACCCTAATCAGTTTATGGATGATGCTAAAACTCCACTACTCCGCTCCTTTGAAAAATCTGCAGTGAACCTTAGTCAAGTTTGAGATTATATGAATAAACAAGCTGATTGTAGGCCTACTATAGCAAACTACTTTTTATCGTAGCATTAGTAAATGGTGTACTTTGGTCAAGAAGTATAGTTGGTAGTTAACATGCTATAACTCATCTTGCCGGTAGTTGGTAGTGTAAATGGTGCTACTTTTATTCCATAGGAAAATCTGATAAAAGCACTAAAGTGGTAAAAAAATGGGGTACAGTATTTCAAACTGTTGACAAGTTCTATTACCGCACACTAAAGTTATTTGAAGATAAATTATATTTTAAATTGGAGGCCATAAGCAAAACATGCACATTTATGAAATTAAACTTTTAAAACTGTCAAGAAGCCTACTTTTACGTAAAGAAGTTGTAGCTACTTTAGAAAAGAGCTTTTCTAGAGTTGCTAAGTTTCTTTAACTGTTGTAGCTAGTTACTTTTATACATACTTATGCTACAGGGACCATATGTTTGTCCTACTGAGATAATAGGCATCGTTTCTATTGAGCACAAAACATTATCAGTCTTATTTGTTTTGACAGACTGAATGGATAAGGCTTATCAATGTCAACAAACATATTTATGAACAATCGCCAACTAGTGCCCAGCTTGTTGACTGTATCTCAACGATGACTCAACATTCTTTCAAACGTACACAGATTAAAAAGTATACAAGTTACCCTTTGTACGTTTTGTTGTTCCTTTAATTTTTTAGTTAAACAGTTTCTCTTAAAGTAGAATTTAGGAAATCTATATTTCTTAAGCTGGTAACATCTGTAAATTGGTTAAAAATTAACTCATTTCAAGATGACTTAATTCTAAATATTTTCTGGGGTAGTTCTCCCAATAGGACCTATGAAATGTTTATCACTTAGGACTTTGCATATTCTGGATCTGCTGAGCTATACACTGGAAACTACTGTGGCGAACTACTTGGTTTTCCATCCAACTAAATACAACCTAGCTACAAATTCTATCAATAGTAAAAAAATTAATAGTTTCTATTAATTTCCCTCTGTTTTATAGTGCATTAAAAATATAATTTTTATAAATATTGGATGGTCTAAGAAAATAATTTTGAAAGCAGCTTGCGCTAAGTGGTTAGAGTCAGAGTACATGAAGTGCGGCCTGAAGGAACAGTTTGGTTCGGCTGGTGATCGCACCACATTAACCTGTGAACCTGTGTCCTCAGTTACAATGGCGGACCGGCTCTCCAGGCGTTCTGCTGTTACCCGCCGGCAAGGTCCAGCCCGGTCCGGTGCTCGAGGAGTTCAACTCCCAGAATTACAACCTGGTCTGTCGTCTCCTCCTTCATGCGGCATCCTTGGCAGCTTATCAGGTACCACGTAGTTTCAACCCAGTGTTTTTGTTTTGTGTTTGACTTTTTGTTTGAAGTTTTTTGTTGACAGTGGTAAAATTCAAGACTTTTGCAGTAACCTAACAACTTAAAAACGAACTTCTAAGGTTTAAATATTATTACAGACGTTTATCATAGTTTTTTAGTTGAGATAAAGAGGAGAAAACAACGTTTCAAGATCTGGAATCTGATTCCGCATTCAGATGAAAAGTAACCTTAAACATAACACAATAGGAAATCAGCTGAATTACCTATCATGTTGTCTAAGAGCTATGCCAGGAACCCAGAGATAGGTAAACACTAAGAGTATTGGTGAAAAGACTGACATAATTATAATATTTGTTTGGTGTCGTGCTGTAGATGCTGCCAAGAGCGGAGCGCCCTGGCACACGGTGGTACACTATGACTGTCTAGAGGCGGTTCATCATCCAGTGGCTGGCTCTGGCCGACCTGCTGCTCTCGGTAAGCTTACTCTACTTAACGCTGATAGATTTAGATAAGGCGTTAAATACTTTCACTGTTCAGTTGGGTATTTTGTTGTAGCGATAACATAAAGCAGTATCTGGTGGTCTTTCAGTATGTCTAAGCCTTTTCATGTCTCAGCTCAAAAATTCAAAGGTTTACTCGACCGTTTTCACTTTTCAAAATAATTTTTACATTAATAAACGTGATACATTTGGAAACTAGACGAATTTTCTGAAACTATTGAACAACTTATGATAAATTGGGCTCTACACATGTGTCAGAAAACTCCTCTAGTTTCCAAATATATCATGTTTATTAATGCAAAATTATTTTGACAGGTGAAAAACAGGCCGATGTAAAACCTTGCAAACACAGGGTTTGACCAGTTGAAAAAAGACCCATTTTTAGCCAGTTGTTACGTGCACGGTGTCGTGTGTTTCTTGGCTGGACAGACTCAGGCTTTCTCTGAAGTGACCACTGAGGCAAGCCTTTAACCCTCTCCCAGCCAAATTCTTGCAGCCAAGTTCAACGCTACTGGGCGCAATTTGTAGCGCTGAGTTTTGCGACATGTCTCCCCTTGTCTGTTTATTACTTTTTTTCCTCTTCCTTAAAATAGTCTTTCCCCTGCTTTTTCCAGCCATGACTAAAGTGAAACTACCCCTCAAAAATCTCTAGAGCAAAACAGCAAATCAAAACCATTTCGGCAGTCGGTAATCAAGAAGAAGAGTACAATTACTACAAAGACCTGCACATAAATAAAATAACTATTACCTTTCTGTAATCTAAAAATAATCTAAATAAAGGTATTTGTCTTAATAATGGGAGTTGATTTTGTTCTTATTCTTTTCAGGTGTGTTCATGCGATCACTTTTAAAGTTGAACAACTTTCTCTCTCCGTTGGAAGCAGTTCCCATTACATATTGTGCCTTCTTTGCCGTAAGTAATGTTTAGTTTGCAAATCAGTATTGAACTGTAAAATATGTGCTGTAACTTTTAAAATGTCTTTTTGCAGCGTAGCGAGTCTTTACCCGTTACAGCTAGCAGTTTGTTAAGTAATGGTACCTTTATGACCAGATCTCTTCTCTTTTGTTAATTATTATCACAAGAGTTACATATTTTAATACAAGTAAAATGACTATACCGACGTAATGAATTCTCTGAAAACTTGGTTGTCTGCTAGGCCTTTCCATACAATGCAGAATTTTCAACTGTAGATACTTTTTAAAAGAAATAACTTGTAAGTATTTGTATCCTCAGTTGTATGTTGGCGTAAAATTCAAATCTTGATGATTTTGTAATAAAGGTTTCTGGTTTTCTGATCTGTGTCAGGCGTGGATCAATACTTCTACTGTGTGACCTGGATGTGGACCCTGTGCTACGCTGTGGACATGTTCCTCGCACTGAGAGAGAAGCCGGGCTACCCGACAGTGTATCATTGCTTCTCCTGGATCCTACCTTCCGTCACGACCGCCGTGGGTCTGGCTATACTCTAGCGCCCAGTGAGAGTGGATGTCTGCATTAGAAGAAAATGTTGATGGGTTTTAGACCTTTGAAGAAAAGGAAAATGAAACGACTATATTTTGTTGGTTGAACTTTTTGCAGAGCTAGAGAAAAATCTTACAATATATTTCTTCCGGTTCACACTGTGTCCATGATGGTATTCTACAATGAGACCAAAATATTTCAAAATAATTGCTATCTCAAGGGTTATTTGTCAATTAGCTCATATATTATTCTGTTCACAGGAAATA
This sequence comes from Matsumurasca onukii, assembly GCA_018831715.1. Classification (NCBI taxonomy): domain Eukaryota; kingdom Metazoa; phylum Arthropoda; class Insecta; order Hemiptera; family Cicadellidae; genus Matsumurasca; species Matsumurasca onukii. Next base: position 1,111,138 of record CM032059.1, read on the forward strand.
ACAAAAACCAAGTCTTTAAATCGGCTTATATTTCACTATATCCAGCTTAATCATAACAGTTAGTCCTCTCTTGACCCGTAGAAAAGAAATGTCGTATTGAGTAGCAAAAATCTACCCAGCTTTAAGCCATAATCTCCCTTTGGTGTGCTCCAGTATCAGGTTATCTGCACAGATAAAAATACTAGTTAGATCTTTACTAGTTAAACTGGGGTTTGGGGTAAGCTTGCCTCTCTATTTTTGGGTGTTAAAATCCCTAATTGTTTATTACTGACCTTGTTATCCTCTTCCTCTCTCATGATAGTTTGCTCCTTGTCTTCTCCTCGATTCAAACTTCCTTTTGTTTTGGTTAACCCTATCAGACAAGCATAATATAATCTATTCAAGAATCCTCTAAAACCTTCTGTCTTTTCCTTCTTTGAGATACTCCTCCAAAATATATTTCCTTCTGATAATGCCTTCCAAATAAAGAGCCATACCAATTTCCAGTACTTTGTTCTGTGTTCTTGCGATTTATAGTTTCTTAATCAACTAATTCCTATGTTGACAGCTGTCACAACCTGGGTCCTGACGAGTCCGTTTGTACGCATTCTGCCCAACTATCTGCTCACTTACCTGCCGATGATTGCCGTCATGGTGGTCAACCCACTGCTCTACCTTTGCTCTCTCAGCACGGTAGGTAACCTAAACTTTATACTTACAAGATTTAGCTTGTAAACAAAGTAAAGACCACTATGGTTTGACAAATAGCTTAGTCAAGATACTATTAAATATTATGTTAAGCCTCTAGCTTTCTTGATTAACAATTGTTTCAGAGAAGGTTATTTCCTAATATTTTAAAATATCAAAAATAAGCCCTATTTTAAAAGAGACCAAATAGGTAATTATAGATTATAGCTATTGTGCCAGTTTTTCAAAGATAATCCCAAGAAGCACTAATTGGGAAACAACATGAATTATTTAGAGAATAATAGCTTTTATGTAATGAGCAATTTGGTTTATTAATCATTTCTTTAGTGGACAAAGTTCTTGATTGTTGAGCTTTTACTGCAGTCACCTTCTGTGATCTTAGCAAAACTTTTGACTTCACATAGTAAACTGTCACAAAGTTAGAATATTATAATGTCAAAGGAAACTTCTTAAATTTGTTAAAGTCATATTTGGAAAATAGGAAACAATACGTTGTTACACAAAGGTTATCTGAAAATAAATCTGTGACAGTCGGGGATCCCACAGAAGTGGTGTTACTGGGGCCATTGCTGTTTTAGTTGCAATTAATGATTTAAAAGCTAACGTGCGGTAGGCGTTAGTACTTTTACGAGGCGACACAACTATAATTACAAGACTCTAAGTTCTGACGGGTTCTAGAGCAAGTAAGGGTAATGTTAATATCATTGATGTTGGCTTTTAGCAAATAATTTGATATTAAATAAAGAAAAACAACACTTTAGTATTCAGCTTAGGGATTATCCAATAACAACAAAGCACAAAATTCCAAATTTCTAGGTTTAACCTTTGATCTAAATTAAATTGGCATCAACATAATAAATCTTAAGAAAAATTAAGCTATATTTGCATTAAAACACAACTGGAGAAATTGAGACGGAATCCTTATACAAGCCTACTATGGGGTTTCCACTGCCATCTAAATTATGGTTTTAATAGTATGGGGATCATCTTCACATAATCGATATTTTGTAATGCAAAAGCCTTAAGAGTAACATCTCCAGTAGCAAGTCTTGATCACTGTCAACAAATATTTATCAATTATAGTACTTTATTTTCACTGTATATATATATCAATGTATAATGTATGTAAGATAAGTCTAATCTAATTAGCTCTAGAAGTGATGTACACAACTATGAGGGTAAAAATAATATAAATTTGCCCTATTGTGAGATACAAAAACAGATAAAAGCCCATTAATTGTTGGGTAGTAAGTTTTACAATAAATTGCCACTAGGTTGACATTTTGATAAAGTTTTAAGTTAAAATTAAAAGTTTCTATGTAAAAGAGCATTTTATTGTTTAAAGGACTTTGAAAATTGTTCATGGAAGATTGAATTTCAACTAAACTATGTTTCAACTAAATTACTACTGTAGCATACTTGACTTGTCAATGTATTTTATGAAATATTTATGACAAAATAAATTATTCTATTCTATTCACATGGCTAGAAAATCAACATAGTTCAGCAGCTCAAGCACAGGTATTGTTAGCTAGAGGGATTCTTTAAGAACCTCCAGTAGAGCTTGTTTGTTGAGCAGTAAGTTTGTTCATTCTCAAAAGAATTGCACGATTTGGTCACATTTGAGTCATTGACTTCAGACAAACTTGAGCAGAGGGAGAGAGAGACGGCAAGAAATGGCAGTGTTACCTGTATTTGGGCTGCAACTATGCTGATTTGCCTACATCAGCCATTCAGCATCTATGCCAATCTACTTATCATAACATTATCTTTGGTTTTATACTCAGTTATAGGACTTATTTGTAGCGAAATATGAAGGTTATTTGAGAGTAAAGAATGTTTGTGCATCATTGCCAGTGCAGATGCCCTACCATTATGATCCATATTCACCTTATAGCATACACTCCTTGGCTTAGTCGGGGCTGTGAAATCTGGCGTCATAGTTCTACAACGTTTTTAGTTAGCGGCTGCAAATTTAACCGGGTAAACATAAAAATAATAGCGTTTTTGGTTCTGTTGATAAACATCATAATTTTTCCTGGTGAACTTCATGGAAAATTATGGTTTTATGATAGTATTGCAATAATCACTTATTCCGTTAGCTAAAACTAATTCTAAAGGAAATGCAAACGCTTTTAAACACAATAAAAGTTTGTTGTCTTTTTCCTTCAAGTCTGAGGCGAGCTGAGGAACTTTTGGATGAGTAGAATGATCTGTCCATAAATCAGTTCAGCAGAGGTTACTCTTACAATATAACCAAAAATATTATTGAATTTAACTTCCACCATATTTTTAAAATTTTAAAGCCAAAGCCTGTTCTACCATGTGTTTTAAAATACAATTCCCCACGAAAGTACCAACACAACAATGTTCCCCGCGGGTGACCTGCGCTGATAACACAGAGCCTGGCGCAATATACACGCAAGGGCGAGCTATCATCGACACAGTCAGGGTCAAGTTCGGGCTGATACTGCTCGTGTTCTACGTCTGCTGGTTGCTAACCTGGTCAATAGTTTGTTGCTGCTGGGACGGGTGAGTGCGACCTGCCCGTACAGACTATCTCTGTGCTGCTTTACGTTATGGTGAGTCGGGAATTTTTAAAAGTTAAAATCTTGGAGTACGAAGCGGTTTGATTTATTTTTCTTGAAAATATTAGGTACCTGCCTAGATAGTTTTTAGGATACACCTTAAAAGATAAAATTGCTATTTTGAGAAAGCTGGTGTGTTTGGCGGTAAAAATAGTGTTTTGCACTTACAGTGTGTAAGTTTTGCAATCATAGTCAATGTTTTGTGCTCATTAAAGACAAAGTCTTAACCCTTTGAGGTCGCGTGTCGACTATAGGTGGAATAACTATTTCCTTTGAGCGCGGATGTGCAGTATAGGAGAAGGTTGAAACCGTCTCTGATATCTGGAGCACTAAAGCAACACTATGACCCCTAGCAGAAGAAGCCAGTACCACTCCCTCCCTCGGCAACTCAAGTGTGGTTTCACGCTCACGACAAACAGCCCGGTGGTTTTAGTGGTTATAGTGACGGACAGCTGGCCCCTCTGTCTGTCTGGCGTGGGATTCGAATCCCACCAGTGCTCTGGTACGGTGCAATGCTAGTTGTTGGATCATGCGGGTGCGAGGGCCACAATGACCGCTGAGGATCACTGAAGAGAAAATGGCTCATCAAATCCAGTGAGGCGGAGGTGGCACTTGAGCTTAGGGAGGCTAAATCCCCACTTGCTTAGGCGTGTGGTTCAATGACTGGTAATGCACCGTTACCAGAGAGGTTTTGCTGAAATTTTGCTGGGGACTGGGGAAACCCATACTGGAGGCTTTTTATGAAAATTTAAAATAAAATGAGGGCCATAAAGGGTTAAGATTCTTTATTCACTCAAACATAAAGAGTATGGTAATGGCGTCAGATCAGGTAAGGAAAGCAATTTGATATGTTATCTAATCTAAATATAATTGGACTGGTTATAATCTTTCTTATTTAGTCCATTATGATTTATGTTAAATGGTTTTGAATTTTCCTGTGAGCTAAGATTGACATTCAAAATTTTTAAAATTTATTTATCCCAGTTTAGGACCTTTTAAGTATTATAATTACCTTATTGCCTGTGGGTCCTAGCTGTGTTCATCTATTGCACAATGCATTTGGGCATAAGTTGCCCATTTTTCAAGAATGCCTCTTCTTCTTTCTTCTTACACTAAACACTACACACTAAACAGTCTATATACATATTACTAGTGATGGGTCGAGATCTGAAAAATTATCGAATCAATTGAATCCAATTTAGCCTCTTCGAATCTCGAATCCAATTGAGAAGCAATTTAAATTACACTACTGTGTACACTGTTAAATATAAATGCAAGAGTTTTATGCCTGAAAATAATTTATTTCAAAGCCACAACTTCTATTGTGAACAATATAATAAGTATTATTTTAAAATAAAAACATAATTTAGTTATCTGATATTAAAATTTAAAAATGATTGGCCTCAGATACCAAAGCAATACTATATTGTATTGTTTTGAAAAGTACTACATATATATTTTTTTAACTTATATATACAATTATACCACGTTGAACAATATTTTTGTGAAAAGTAGTTCTTAACATACGTTTTATTTATGCATTTTGGTTCATCTATAGTAAAATATTTCTAACATTCTGATTCTAACTGTAATTTCAAGTAGGCTATACTAAAGGCGAAGTCTTAAAATTAAAATGAACAATAAGTAATCACATAATACTGATTGGCTTGTAATTATGTCAAACCACACTAGTCGGTATGCAAACTAGCACATAATACACTGACAACGAGTGAAAGTTACTGATTGAAGTAGTTTGATTCGATTGAAACTTATTGTTTGGTTGTGGGGTTAGGTTTTAGCGATACTGATAAAGGAGCATTTTGCCAATGTTGTAACAAGTGGATTAGTTAATTTTTTAACTTGTTTTAATCTACTTTCCTTTATTAGAATTTAGTATCATAACAATTTACATTATATTTGATGATTTGTTGACACGAGCACCACTGGCGAAAGGCGATGCGTCGAGAGCCATATTGTTTGTCTGACGGTGACAGGCGACCTGCGCATAGAGCAGCGTCGCGTGATTGCTAATTTTCGCGATCATCGAGTCGAAACTTTCGAACTATCGTTCGATAACTGCTGGCGGTAGCAATGGCATGGGCGATAATGCCGGAACTAGTCGATAGTCAAAGAAGTTGAATCCGATACTTGTCTACTTGCCCAATGGCAATTATTAAGGCGCCAATAGCTCACTGGCATTTCTAATTAATGCGAAATCACGCCACGGGAATCATTTTACTGGGATTGATCCGATGGGAACGGTCGAATTAATTTAGAAATTCATTATGAACCGACCGAATCTCGGTGAATTTTTACTAAAATTGTTAGGTCCGGAATTAGAATGATTTGACCCATCACTAATTTACATTTGAACTTCCGAGGTTAGCCGTTCCACCAGCATTAGCCAAGATGTTCGCCGTGTCCCCGTGGATTCTATTAGTGCCTTGAGCGGTGACGTTAAGATGTCTTTATGTCCGAAATATAATATGTATATGATATTTAGTGTGTAGTGTTTGGTGTAAGAAGAAAGAAGATAGCCTTGAAAATGGGCAACATGCCCGAAATGCATTGTGCAATTATGAACACAGCTAGGACCTACAGGCAATAAGGTAATTCAAAATTTTTTACAATCTAATCTATCTACCAGTTTTTGGGCTTAAAAGAAAAAGCCTTCAGAAATTTATACCTCCAGGGTTGGGACAAGATAGAATTAGCCGGGGTATTTGCTTGAAAAAATGTGTTGATGTGTCTCTGATAATAAACACGTTGTGTTTGAAAGGCCTCAGGATAATACAAATTAATTATTGAAATATATGAAGATTTATTTTAAAATTATACAAATAACAAAATGGGAACATTAACTTTATCCGTATCAATGAATTTATCAGTCCTATTCCTGACAAAAGAAAGGTTTACATGGGAAATTGTGGCCTTCAAGTATGGTAAAATTTTCTTTGAGAATGCTCAAATACGCGTTTAATGGGTTACATTTCTTTCATTTTTCCCGGGGAGATCTCCGGGACCTCCCTCCCGGACCTCACTCTTCTTAGAAGACCTCCAGACTACCCTCTTCCTAGAAGTCTCCCGGACCTCCCTCTTCCAAAGCCCCGGACCTCTCTCTTCCTAGAAGACCTCCAGACTACGCTCTTCCTAGAAGTCTCCCGGACCTCCCTCTTCCTAGAAGCCCCCCGGTCCTCTCTCTTCCTAGAGACCTCCAGACTTTCTCTTCCTAGAAGATCCTCGGACCTCCCTCTTCCTAGAAGTCTCCCGAACCTCCCTCTTCCTAGAGTTTCCCGGACCTCCCTTCCTAGAAGACCCCCAGACTACCTGGTATGTTAGCTCCCTCCGTCCCCCTGGAAGATACTCTGCGGACGCCCTTGAACATGTTGACATGTGTTGACAGGCGACAGCTGAACCCCATCTGGCTACTGAACAGTCTGGTGTACCGGCGTTCGAGTGAGCGTATCATCACGCCCTTCCGCTCCCGACCCGACCGGAGCGTCAGCGAGACGACGCCTCTGCTCCCCGCCGACATCAACGGCAGCTCTCTAGTCTCCTAGACAACCCACCGGCCCGGCGTGACAAGAGCAATACACTTAGGAAGCATCTTTGAAGTAGTAGCAGCTTTCAAACATCTGAGTCTTCCTTTAGAAGCGTTCTTCTTTCATTTACATCAGAATTCTTTATCTTTGGTTTGTAAAAATAATTTTGAGTTTTAAAACAGCACTAAAGACCCTGTTGGAATCATGCTTGGCGTCAGAGCTCACCACTTTGCTGGCGGGGATTGATCCCGCAGTCACCACTTTCATTTGTAAAGTGGCTATGGGGTGCTGCTGGTAAAGATTGAGGTTTGGTGATAGAAAAGACCTTTTAGTCTTAACTTCGCCTTGTTTAAGAAGACAATTTTACCTTTATTTAATTGGTAATGACAGAAATATGGCTTTGCCAGCAATTCATAAACATTTTGTGTTGTTTCCTAATCATACCAATAGTTATTTCATTTCTAGTCTTCAATTGTGGATGACAATAAATAATTATCTCACACTAATGAAACCCCTGGAAATGATTTTATAAGTTGGAAACCAAACTAAACTGGAAATTTAATCAAAAACAACAAGAACAGCAAATTTGATGATATATTGTAGAATCATGCATGCAACTTCCACTCTTGGGTAAAAGTATTTAAAATTCTCTATTTTTTAAGTGATTCTACAATATATCAACATGTTTGTTGTAACCCCTTTTCAAATCAGTTGAGATCCACTTTATTGGTGTTAACATTAATGTTGTGAAATTTTTACATTTACTTTCTGCAACTTACATTAAAACTTCCACCAAGTATCATTTCTTTGTTTGCTTGCGTAAAAGCTGTTTTCTCTTGTCACGAATTTATTGAGAAGCCATTTATTTCATTAACTTAATATAACAATAAAATTTATTTGCACAATGTTGTATATCTAATTGACATTACATAAAACAATGAACAAAGAGAAAATTCAGGGAATTACAATGACATTATTCATAAATTTTGCATAATTCAGAAAGGAAACATTCGTGCAGTTTTAGACCAAATACATTGGCTGTTGGAATGTATTTTTATTATACAACATATTTATTAGTTAGCACTATAACCAATTTTATAAGTATTCACAAATCAACCATTAATGTAGTACCTATTGTTTATTAGTACAAGATTTAGTAGTAACACAAGTATAACCATTGTTGTTGAGGGGAGCTTCTAGTATTTTTGTAATCTAGTGTAGTAAGTATACAGGGTGTACAAAAGGTTCCATAACACTTTGAATATCTTCTGTAGAAATAAACTTAAAAATTGGATTGCTCCAAATCGGCCGGGTTTGATTCCCGACTGCAGTGATAACTTTTCACAATGGCCACTCCTGTGGTTTGGAAGTCCGCGTTAAGTTATTGGTCCATAGTCAATAGTCATTCGGGGTATTAATTTATGACCCAATCTGGGGAACAGTCGGCCCTAGTTTGGAAAAAGAA
>CM032059.1:1123981-1145649 GCA_018831715.1 Matsumurasca onukii
GAAATTTTCAATGGTGTTAACATTTTGATTTTCACTATCGGTTTTATGATACTAATTTTTATGCGAATCAGGGAAAACTCCATGTGTAAGACATAAGTTGAAAATAAAACATAAATAAGGTTTTATACTATTGATGGATGCTTGATTAAATTAATAGGAATGCCATCCCAGCCTGATGATGGTTTATTTTTGAGTTGTTTTACTGTATTATATATTTCTTCTTCTGTCGTAGGTTCTAAGCATAAAGAATTTGGGTTTTGAACCATAGAATTTACTCATAAATTGAATTGCTTTGTCACAGTCAGGTTGAAGGTTCAATGAGTTTGTTATATTGCAATAATGCTCATTAAAATCATTCACTAGATCAGAAGTAGAAACTTTTGTTCATTTATTTTATAGCGTTGATTTTGAATTCTAGCTCATTTTAACAATGGTCCAGACTGCTTTTGGCGTGTGTAGAGTTTAAAATATAAGAATCATTGCACTTTATTTTACTTTTCTTTACCATATTTTTTTAACATTGAGGACAGAACTTTGAATTTATTTTAGTATTAATATTATTGGTTTTTATTTCCATATAAAGTCTCTTTCTTTTGCTTAGATCCTTTATTTCAGTTGTTATCAATGCTTTTTAATTTTACGATTAATACATCTCTTCATAGGAAGAGTCTTGTTCAAGACATTAGTAAATAAATTCAAAACATATTAAAACTGTTGTGTTATAATGGTCTCACTTTTTGTTAGTCTTCAACTATGTTTTCAACTACTTTCAAGTCGTCACATATTTTGTAAATTTTAGACCAATCAGCGTTGCTGGAGTTCTTCACAAAATGTTTTAATACTTGAATCATTGATTACTCTTTTATATTCAACAGCATATTTACTCACATCTCGTTCTTCTGATTTTAAAAGCGACAAATTGGCAATTATGGTCTGAGAGACCATCTAAAGTATATGATGTATTTACTTCAAAATTAGTAAATATATTATCAATGCAAGTACTTGAGTTGTGGTTTCTCTCGTTGGACTGTGAATGTTGGGTTTCAACCGAAAAGACAACAACATGTTCAAAAACCTAGATGTCAAAGTACTTTGGAATAGGTTTATGTTGAAGTCTCCACCGATGAGAGTTTTCAATTTATACGCATTTTTATTTATGAATAATTGTTCTAGTAATATTTCCATTTGTTGAAGAAACAATTCCATGTTGACTGAATAAGGGGTTCTGTAGATGCATATACATAGTATATTCTTGGATAAGACTTCAATAGCTGAAATTTCTATTATATTTTCAATGGAGAGCCTACAAGGTCAGCCTACAAACTCTGTAATATTTTGACTCTTTCTTTTCTAAATGTAATAGTCACAATTTGTATATGGACAAGTTTCCAGTATGCAATTTAATAAAGACAGGTATGGAAAAAGATAATTGTACAACTACTCATTCATCTTAAAGTTTTGAACATTCTTAACTATCATCATTAATGAAAATATTTAATGCAAACAAAGATACTTGGAATTTCACTGTTTTCCTTTAGTGTAGAAACATAGAATAGTATGGATAAAATGTTTCAGCAGGAGTAGGAAATTCTTTTAACTTGCGGTTATGATAGGAACTCCGCTCGCACACAGATGAATTAGGCTAGGTAATCAATCGCCTCCCTGGATGTTAAAAAATCGTTGATTTCACCTACTTCTTGGTTAGCCTAAGCTCTCTTCAGTTTCATAGCCATTCCTTCAGCCACTTCCTCTACTTTTGATCTCAATTATGTTTCTACCCTTAGCATGACTCGTTAACTTACCGGGTAGTATACTTCCTGGCGGCACTAATCACGAGCCCATACTAGATCCCTGACTTGATCAAGTTCTGCCCATCGTCTGCCGATCTCCTTTGTTATTTGCTTAAGCGTGAAGTCTGGGAATGCATTTTTTCACTTTTGGCCATTGTTCTTTGCTGAACAAAGTGCAGCGCCCTTACAACTGACTAAAGAGCAAACTTCGTCCTTTTCATAGCGCCTGTAACCGCGTTCCATCCACAGTCATACACTTATTTTAATGATAAAGCCAAAAATATTTTTTGCATTCAGTTGGTTTTAATTCAAACGATTATTAAGCAATTACACTTAAAATAGTATGATCTTCTTCTGGAGATATTGGCACTTGATAATAAAATTTAAAACAAAGGCCAATACAGTAGGCGGCTTCGCTCGAGCGGACCTCGATCGACAGGTTCGGGATGGATCGGACCACCCTCGGTAAAATTAAAATTTAAATAAGCGAAAAACATATTTTTGTTACATACAGTATTTTGTAACATCAACGTTAAAAGCTAGTAATTTAAACAATATTTAATGACAATATGGTGCACTAACGTCATTGATACTACGACCTCTGCTTAAGCGCCTGAGTTCTGGTTTGAGAATCGATACTGGGGTTGTCCAGGATACACCGCGCAGACTGGAGCAGGGTGGATGGATAATGTCAGCTATCTATAGCGCGGCTGAATCACCCCTCCGCCCTGCATGTCACAAATGTAAGCAACAGTGAGGATTCACGTGCAGCTGATTCATGATGTGATATCTGTATTGTGATAACTTGTGTTAGTGTGTGAGTTTAATTGTATGATTACGATGGCCGGACAAAAGCGCCAAAGAGAGTGTTCATTAAGTATGGAGGAATTTTATTAAAAATTAGAAACCTTTTTTACTGTAAATATGAATTGTACATAAATGTAAAATACAGTATTTTTGAGCCGAAATAAATACACTGTCGAGCGTTAAATGTGTTTTATATCGTAGACCTTCAGTGTGAGTACTGCCTACGAGAGTGAGTGGTTTAAGGTATGTGGACAGCTAAACTTCGTCAGTAAGATCTGGACCTCCAAATCCACGTCATCTTGAGTCTATTTGTATCGATCCTAATGCACCAGGATATGCTTATCGGTATCCAGATGCGTCCGGATTTTTTAGAAATCCGGACCACCATCGCCACAGTAGTCCGTTCATCAGGTCTACTGTATACAAGAAAATTTTTATTTTTTGAACTGGCGCTTTCAATAGCAAAGCTATTATCTTCAGCTTGTTCACAAAAATACAAAAGTTTGGGCAAAAATCTATTGAAGCGCTTGCCCAAAAATAAAATTTTGTATATTGGCCTATTGTTTTAATTCTATTTAAAAAATATTTTAACTAGTGAGCTACATTTTAGCAAACATGCTTTCAAAACCACAATACTTGACAGTGGGCTTATATTTAGCGAAGGGTTTATCTCTACCACCTCACCAAGCTCAAAATGCTGCTTGATACCTCATTGGTTGATGAGCCATATTGTATTGCTGCTGTATAGCTCAGCGGTACTTCAGTCAACTCCAAGACACTTCTTAGGTTAATATTCTAATGTTTGAAATTCAGAAAACTCACTTCATCGATTCATCTTCATTCTCCTGTGTCGTGTAGGCTGGCTCAAGTTTCAACTCTGAGTCTTCTACCTTTACCTGGACACTGCAAAATTCGAACAATAAGCCTTCAAACTCCTGAATAAAACAAATTAACATTTTACTTAGAAGCAAAAGTATGTCTTTGGGAAGGCGTGGAATGACGACTGCTAGCAGCAGTTAACTCTAGAAGAAGTGGTATGGGAATCCAAATGTATGTATAGTATTGGAGTCTTAGTCAGGGATAGAAGGAAGGTCTTGGGGGTTCAAAAATGCTCTTGAAGCTCAGGCCCCTACTGGCAGGCCAAGGCCTTCCAATAGAGATCTGGGCCCCTTCATCCACCTATTTTCAGACAGTGTATTCCAGAAACAAAACCTTCATGAAAGTGATATACTTTAATTAACTAATTACAGGTGGTATTTAATTTAATATGTTTTAGCATTAAAAAATTATTCATTGGAAAACTTGACAATCAACTAGGTTATTATTATAAGTACTTAGCGGTCTTTAAATAACTCAGCTTATTCAAGTGTAATACATAGAGTGGGTTCTAGCAGGCGTAACAAGGAGAGTTTGAAACTCCTAACTCAGTAGTTCAAGCTCAAATATAAATAAAATTCTCTTAAATGGCCTAAAAGGCATTATTTTGCAGTACAAGTTGCATTCTTGCTGGGAGCTCTAGTAGAAAACTGTTAAACCCCAATATTCAAAAGTAACTTTAAAATCCTTTGAAAAGGGACTTTTGTTATTTTGCCTCTAAATGTCCAAAGTTTTCGAGAGAAAAAGAATGGACCCCACCCTTGCTCAGGATATTCTGTACCCCTTAGGGTCAGTTTCCCCAAATTCTCGTTGTCCCGGGTTACTTTGTACCGATCAAAAATGCATACTTTGGGTTTAAACTCCAAGGCCCCAACTTTTTGACTGCCACAGCATAGATTAAACCTCGTCTGTTTTCTGTTTGATTTCGGTAGAAACAGACAAAAAAAGTGTGTTCCATCAGAGTTGAGGTTATATTTACTGACTCTCAATGTAAAGAAGATAGGCCTATTTTGTTTGATTGCAATTTCTATCTTATTCCTGTTTACTTTTCTCCATTGGTATGAAACGCGGACACAAACGGGCTAGAGCATCAGACACTTGCTTAATGATATTGCTAACGGAGGACTTGTGCATTCTGCCCAACTCCCCTACGTCGATAAAAAGGCGCACTAAAATGTATCCGCAGGTGACAAGGCTCGATTTTTGTTACTTGTGGATCCCAAAGAATCACTAATAAAATTAAGCAACAATCTTGCAGTTTCCTTCCTCATTCGAAATCTTTCAAAAACTTTTCCTTCTTCCCATCTACCGAAATTATTAACTCTTTCAATCTTTCCCTGATTCTCGTAATCCTCTTCCTCAACTTCTAATATTTTCAAACGTTCATCCATGACTAAATAATTATGTACTGTACTTAAAGCGAAACAAAATAATACTATTTTAAAAGTAGGCTACTGGCTAAGTATTTGTAAACTTACTATTATGGCTAGCTTTAATTTCCAAATTTGAGGAGTTATTCATTCCAATATTATTTATTTCCATAATATTTCCAACAGTTTAATGAATTAATCCATTTAACTGATTGTGCATTAAAAATAAAAATAATTTGACGATTTATTAAAATAATAGGCTAAGTATTAGTGAACTTAATATTATGGTGTGAAGGCTAGTCTTTGATTTACAAGTTTGAGGTTAGGTTTTTGTTTATTTCGACTAGTATAACTTTGTATCAGCCGTTTAAACCACCTGCAGAGGCCAGTTAGTTTGTTCGGCTAAATTGATTACAAATTTTGGAGAAAAACCTCCTCAAGATAAGCATGGTTTAAAGTGCGATCTCAGTTAACTGGCGTTGAAACCGGCCCTTAGGCTACAATAGAACCACCACACAACACCATCCTGGTTAAGGAATAAGCCAGAGAACTGTCTATCCGTAGGATTGGAAATCCTGACTATGGCCCTGTACTGTATAGAGGTGCTTTGGTGGGTTGAGGAGAGCATGACGACTCCTACATGTTGTATAAGTCCAGCTTCAACAAGAACAGCTTTTTAAAAGATTATTTAAGCTGAATAGACCAAAGTGCTTACTTGCATAATATGTGGTCCCACATCAGTTCATGTACCGCTGAACCCCATAGTTACACGGGGCTTGTACAGTATTAGTTATAAACAATGAAACATAGCTTTAGCTTGAATGTTCTTTACCATCAACCATGGAGGCGTACATTTACATGGGTAGTCAGAAGAGAATTAAATCATTATAAACACAATTAATAACCAAGTTCTTGTTTTTTTAATATGTACTAAAATCAGTATAAATATTATAACTCAAAAACGGTGATTTTATGCTGAAGTTTCATTGCGCTGTACTTACCTTGTTTGATTCTTCATCAGATTTTTCCATATCAATACCAGTATCATGGTATTGGATGTCTTCAATGATTTCTTCTTTAATGGTGATATTAGAATCAGGATAGAAACTTTCTTCCTCCTAGAAAAATCAGTTATGATTTAGAAGATTAACTACTTAAGATTAACAGTTATATAGACGATAGAACTAAGAAGTCAACTGTTATGACTCTTTAAAGCTCATTGTAGCCAAGTACTATATACAAAATGCCTTAAATAATAATGAACAAAAGTAAAATTTATCTTAAAGTGTAGGATCTGCGGTATTAGAAATCAACACGAAATTTAAATTTGGATGTATTAAGTTTTTAGGGGGCAGTTTTGGGAAAACTTCTGATTAGTTCAAATAGAAAATGGTTCGGAGTTTGTTGCTACAGTTTACATGATCGTAAAGTCAGCCAGGACCATCACAATAATGTAGCACAACAGCACAAAATGCACATCATTATGAATCCATTTCCTTCTAGAATAATAAATACTTAGGAGTATCAATTATTCAGCACTCTAATTCTACATTCTGATAGTTCACTCTTAGATCCATAGTCTCCATTTCTATTGTTTAGATTTCAGATGATTTTGTTTTTATTGGTTCATTCCATTCACCAGTTATCACCTCTCTCAAATATTTTAACCAATCAAAGTGAGTGAGTTATTCAAGTTTTATAAAATACTATGGTAGAGTCAAGTTGACTTCGTCACGAATAATCATAATCTCTGCTTAAGCTTGGAATTGAAAAAACCAGCTTTAAGTGGTATGTTGAAGTAAACCTATTTAGTTTTAGGATGATATAGGTCTAAAGCGGCTCAGTGATCATCTGATGATACCCATCAACTTCCACCATTGTTTAGACATATCAGACCATCACCTGCGTGGTTCGGAAGTCACGATAAGCCATTGATCTTGTATTTCCATCGGTCATTGGGCTATTAATTAATGACCCATTCTAAGGAAGAGTCGGCCTTAGTTTGTAACAAGACTACACCTCATAACTCATTATTACCAATCGTCACACTCATCCTTCACCGCATATTTGCCTTAAATACCCTCATGAGAGTGGTCGGCATCTCAAATAGTGATTTAGTGAACCTAGTCCTAGACTACCTGTTATCAGAATATAGTTGACAGCTAGGCCTACTTGATGGTTTTGTTGGTATCACAATGTAAAATATGTCATGTGAAAAATACCTACATCGCTAAATCAACCCTAGTATGTTTACATTTCTAGACTAGGCTAGGATAATGCTCTTACTTTTTTTACTTGTAGGCCTATAGGTTGAATAGTTGGACTATTAGTTGAGTCCATTTTTAAATATATTTAATAAACATAATAAACTCGAATAGAACAGAATAAACAAGGGCTTCAGTACTTGTTAAAACGTAAATAAATCATCAACAATACATCTTTGCACTTAGTTACTTTATAGTTTCTTAACAGCTGACAGTTAACATAAAAAGTTTACGAATAAAAAACTTCTTTTTTTATATATGTCCAGCGACCAGCGGTCCAGAGAGAGAACTGGGAACTTGAAAATAAATAAGGGAATGGTAATGCCAACTGATAAATCTTTACAACACTCCCGTTTCCCGATTAGAGAGAAAATTACTAGTCGTCTGCTTGAATAACTCTCAGCTGACTGTTGGACGATAGTTCAGTAACTTCAGTTCACAGTTGACACCACTTCGCCAGCTGACTACTGAGCCTTCCGTTCTGTTCGTCTGTTTTGTTTACCGATACATCATAACTTGTTGCGCTCGTCTGAGTGGCCTGGTTAACTTTCCAACAACTTTGTTCGTGTTCACTTCCCTTCTATTTGTATTTTGTCGGCATCCAAAAACCATCTCGTTTTTGGTACTGTTTACCGTGAACTTTTACAAGATCAAGTGGCGGGTTTTCTTAATTTGCTGCAATGGTTTTGAGAGCAGAACAACTGTCTGTTGAAGTTAAGACCCTTGACTGTCCATCTCTGAACGATGTTGCCAAAGGTTAGCCAGAGTGGTTTTATTGTAATTCAGCGATTAGAGCTAGTTTATTATAAATTAATCAAACGTTGGCTTTCAACATGAAAAATTGTGTAAAGTATGTATGTATAGATTAAAAATTCAAGCACACACAACGTTCAGGTTTTGTTTGACCCACTGGGCAAGTGGTTCCTTGCCAAATAGGCCTAAAATTTTAAACCTTTATTTTATTGGAGCAGTAAATTTCAACTTTTAGTTATAAATTTGTATACAAGATAATAATGAGCATTTACGTATTTAATAATTTATCGCCAATAACACTCTGAACTATGTTTGCAGCTCTACAGAAAGGGTTATCTAAAAATTATGAGCAAGTTGAAGTATCAGTGGTTGATTGTCCAGACTTGACCCAGAAACCTTTTTCACTTGCTGCATCAGGTAAGTGCAAGGCTTTTTGTTCATTAACCCCTTCACGGTCCGGTTTTATTTTCTAGTCAGCATTGAAAAGACCAGGTGTTTTTATCTAGGAAATTGAAATTTTACATAATTATAAAACCAACTGTAATATCCAAAATTATTACAAACAAATAATTTACCATAAAACTGTATTCTTAAAATCTGTTAAAATATTGGCCCGAGTTAAGTCAGGATTCATATTCTTAGCGGTTTTAACCTAATTGCATTCATCTCTAAAAGCGGTTTATTCACTTATTAATTATCTTGTATTGTGCCTGTAGATCCTCAGTTGAGAATAAAGTGGATGTGCATTTTGCCCGCTTTGGGGCATCATCGGCATATAATATATTTTGACCAAACAACCTAGAAATTCTTGAAGAGGAGATAATTGGCAATTAGGACACTTGTGATTAAATCATAATATATTGTGTTTTGTATTCTATAAAAGCATAATCCAAGCAGCCTATGTTTTTGGTAATTCACCATCTAAACTTTAATTAATCAGGCTGACACACAGCTAAATGCTAAGGTGCCGCTTTAGTCCAAGCCCCCCTGAATAAGTTTTTACAAGTTTTCTTGTGACAGTTAACGGTTTTATGTTTGAAGGACTGAACGGTCACCGACCATTGTTGAGGTGGGTGGAGTGCCAAACCTCATGCGCTGGTGGACGGACGAAGGTTTACGACTTCAAGGACATGAACCAGCTGACAGGAGTGAGCCCAGCCTTCATCATCGGAGCCGGTGCGGGCCCCTTCCCTTACGCTGGAGTCAACAGTGAGGTATGTCGACGCACGGTTACTAAACACCAGTCCAGGTTTAATTTTGTTTTGGATTAGACTGGCAAAGAATGATGAAGATCGTTATGAGTTTGATAAAGATTTATCTTGAATGATATTGGATATTAGGTGTCTGAGTTTGTTTTTAAAAACTCACCTGAATGCTTTAGATACACGAGTTTCCGATCCTATTTTAATCTAGCTTAGGAATACAAATTGAGTCCAACTCATGATGTTTTAAAAGGGGCTTGAGCTTCAATATTGGAAAGAATAATATAATTTAAAAAGACTTCTAAGCGAATACTACATTTTTATTTTTATTGACATAAAATAAAGACAGCCAGTTTTTTGTCAGCTCGTACTTGTCATGAATAACCAAGGACTGCAAAAGTGTCGACAAGGGGGAAAAAAGAGGACATACATCACTCCCCCCTAATACACTCAACTCTCGATTAACCGGGATCAGATTAACCGCGTTGTAGCTTAACCAGGACACGTTCAGGAGAGAAAATATTTTAAAAATCACCGTGATCCGCAACGCAAGAGAACGTGTAATAGACTGTAGAGGGAAGACAGATAAGCAGTCTGACACACTCCCCCGCGCGCCGCGCCACCACATCCCTCTCCTCCGCACACCTGCACTGGCCCTTCACAATTAGTCATGTTGCGTCTTTGGAGACAAGTGGAGCGTGACTGACCTTGTGACAAGCGCATTGTCTTGTATTGTGCGGAAATGGCAACAAAACGTAAACACGGGTGTTGACAATTCAACAGAAGTTGGACATTGTACAAAACATACAGCGTGGTTCTACTGTGAAACAAATGTGCAATCAGTTTAATGAATGGTTCGAGTGTGATGTGCACGAGTTCGGGTACGAGCAGCTGACAGATGAACAGATAGTGGAGAAGATAAAGGGAGCAGGAGTAGGGGAGAAGGGGAATGAAAGTGAAAACGAAGAGGAGGGAGCAGAAGCGAAACAAACAACAATGACGCACAGCACTGCGCTGTCACATATTAAACAACTCCTTCAATACATAGAGACTGTTAACTTGTACATATTACTGTTAGTAATACATTTCTGTTACTTAAATACAATTGATAGTCTGTATATTATCGTAAATATTTAATTTCTTTCTTCCAGCGCTGTTTTAGACTTTTTGCTGGTTATCCGTGATTTCTTGTACCCGAGAGGCCTTAAACCAACTTTATCGGATAATCAAGAGTTGAGTGTAGTAATAAATTATTCCTACATTTGTACATTAAATAACAATACATCAATATAAATCTAAAGCTGAATAGTAGTTTTACTTGAGTGTATATTAACATTGTGTACAAATATTTGTCTAATAATAATAAATAAATAAATCTTTGTTGCATAAACAATATAGTTACATTGTATCATGATAGTCACAATGATTTAGGTTTTCTAAAATTTTCCATTCATTCACATCGAAGTATCTTTCAGACCACAAGGTATTCATTCATTAATTATTCCCACTCCAGCCCAATTGTCTGTCAGTTTTAAGAGTCTCCCAGTTATGTGCCATGTACTCGTCTGTGCTGTAAATGCTTCCTGAGCTAGTATTGTTTTGAGGGCAGTAAAATGCCTTTGGCATAGTGAGCACCTTTCAATTTGGAAGTCTGTTGACCAAAGAACTCCTGCCTGTGAGCAAGCGTTCATGAGTTACAATCCTGTGTCTCCGTTTGGGTGATAATCATGCCGCTCGTTTGAGTGTGACAACCACTGTTGGCAGATCTAAAAAACATGTTTCAAGATATAGAGGCAAGGTAGTGTCAACAATTTAAGTTTTTGAAAGCTGGCTTTTTGACTCTCTCCATTGAAGTTTTCGCTTGTTGGTTGCTTGCTTTTGCAATGAAAAGCCTAGAAATATTTGCATTTGAGCAGCCTCCCACAAGGCCAAACGAAGGTGAGGTGTGGGTAAACAACTCCATATGCGATGGAGTCATCAGTACCTGAGTTGGGCAGTATTTTGAAAGTTGTCTCAAGACATAAATGCCTGAGAAGTAACAAGCGGTTCAAGTGGCAGTCCCAAGTCAACCCTTATCAAGGTATATCCCAGAAATTTCGTTGAATGAAACTCTTGAATTTCAGTTTCATCAACATGACTGTTGGATTGTCAATTGGATCGATTGCGAAAGGCAAAAGCGAATGAAAGATGATTTTGTTGAATTGGTTTTGAGGTTTAGCTTCGTTAAAGTGTTGAATAACACTATTGAGTTCGATGAAGCACTCTAATAGTTGATAGCAAAATGTATACTTGTTCTTGATAGTTAGTTTAAGTTATTTGTTTCCCAACTATTGAATGTAATTCAAATACTCTATTTGCCAAACAAGTTATTACCCTGAGGCTTTTATTAAAGTTATCACTAAGGTTAAATGTTTGTGGCCTTGCTTGGTAATCTTTTAATATTGTTATCAGCACTTTGATAAACACTAGTCTTAGCACAAACAAATTAGAAGCTTATCACCACTTGGGTGGATTTTAAAATAGTTTTACTGATGTACTTTTTAAATCAATCATAGGTATTAATAAAACATGGAAAACCCCAATACACCCCTTTAAAGAGGCCTCGTAACTATTTCACATTTAACTAACACTAAACTAAGAAAGAGTTGGTCATCAGTCAGATTGTGTTAGAAAAAAATCAATAGAATGCTTTCTCTCTAAAGGGGGTGTATTTAAGAGAAATTATTAGGTAATACAAACAAAGGTAATTTTACTTTATCAATTTAAAGTACTACTTACTTTTGGAATACATGCTGCTGTTTAACAATTTTATTGATTCATAAAAGGTTAATTTTAATTTAATGAATGAATG
The DNA here is from genome assembly GCA_018831715.1 of Matsumurasca onukii. Classification (NCBI taxonomy): domain Eukaryota; kingdom Metazoa; phylum Arthropoda; class Insecta; order Hemiptera; family Cicadellidae; genus Matsumurasca; species Matsumurasca onukii. The sequence continues at coordinate 1,135,895 of CM032059.1, forward strand.
TATATTATCAATACAATGTACAATTAAAATTATAAAATAGGCAATAGGGATAGTTCTCGAGAAACATTACAAAAATTTATTGCAGGTGATTTTTGAAATTTGAAAAGTTTGGAACTTTTTTAAAAATATTTAAGCCATCAATAAATTGTCTACTTGAGAAGGCTTTTTCTTCAGAGTTAATTTTAAGATAATTCAATATGGCTACTGAATTACATATGTTTTCTAACTCTTCATCGGCACAGTATTGCAAGCAAGCAGTACATTTGTGTTCAATGTTGTTTGTGTCCGACAGTTAGTGGCTAACTGCGTAGCCGAGGGGGGAAAGGTCCGCAGTTTGACGCAGATGGCGCGACTGAAGGACGAGAGTAAGAACAACGACATTCTCACGGAAGTGTTGTCAGACGAGACGTCAACGTATGCTCTCATGGGCAACCTCTTCGTTAGTGAGGGCAAACCAGGCAAAGTAAGTCATCTTGGGATTGTCTTTTCAAGGTTCATTTTGATTTATCTGAACTTATAGCACTTGAGAGGCTGATTAGATCTGTAATCAACATAATAAAGTCATCGAACAATTATGTATTGACTAATATGCCTCTTTTGACTGGGCAGTATGGAGGATATGTCATATCTGCAGATGACTTAAGTTGGTTATTTTGAGTGATTGTCTCACTCATTTAACTGAAGCAAATGTTAAGTTCACTTACTCTTAACTAAGTAGAATTGCAGATGCTATTTTTTTTTTTTTTACTTTTTACGCTAATGGCATTTTTACTGTGTTGAAACCTTGTGGAGGGCCCTATTACCTACTTAAGAAAATACAGTAGGAAGTCGATAATCCGAACGTCAATTATCTGAAAACGTCAAAAGTCCAAACGCCTTTACAGGAAGAAAATGCAAAAATATTTTTTTGTCAAATACGATTTAAATATAACTAAGGATGGACACCAGAACATTATTTTTGCGAGCGAGATTAAAATACAAGTGTGTTTGGAACTGGAACGCTCCATATGCAATAATAAGTTGTTTACATCTTGGTAGTGGTGACTCACCATAACAGTCCACAGGTCGCGATGTACATAGCGGGTGACCACGCAGTGTATTGTGGCAGCGACCTCCAAGAGCTATTTTTCTTGAGAGTTTCGAAATGTCAAAAAAATTGAAAAGGAAACATGTTTGCCTTACAATTCAAAATAAACTGGACATTTTGAACAGACTGGAGAAAGGCGAAACCGGTTTGTCTCTGGCCAAAATAAAGTTTATAGTACAGAACTTAACCTTATTTAAGATGTTCTATAGGTCATGTATTTGCAGTTAACCTATTTAAATAGAATAAAATAACAAAATTAAAGCACACACGTCTTTTTTTGCCTTTTGTTTGAAAATCCGAACCACTCTTGGTCCCAATTAGTTCGGATTATCGACGTCCTACTGTACTTTGAATATATCGTGACGCCTATATCTTTAGATTTTGTAAATATAGAATTTCTTCTTATATTTGTATGACAACAAGAATTTTTCTTCTTTATATTTGTAGGTAATCAAAGTTAGCTGTAAAAACCGTACAGGTCAAGATGATTTCACTAAGGCATCCAGGGAAAGTCTTCTAGAAGCGTTTCCTGGAAAATCAATAGGTACAAAATTACTACAATACAAATCATTTTTACTTCCTTCGATAATAGCTGGAATCTAATCAGTAGGAGCTAATAGAGTATCCTTTTGTAGTAAAATATATCATTTGTTTTTGATATAGTAACTTTCTTAACTCTTAAGCTACTAATTTGGCTACGTAAGTAGATCCTTGGCGTCAAAACTGACTCTACTCTTGGAACCAAATTAATCATGACCATTTTAATTGATTTTTTGTCGTACCATATCACTATGTGTGAACTATGTACTGAACCAGGTTTTAATATGGGTTCAAGAAGTATATCTAATAATAAACCGTAGTACAACAAAATTTGTATTTTTGAAAAGATTTACCTTAAACTTGTTTTTGGAGTGAAAAATATGTTGAACATATGTACACATTGTTTAATAGTGTAAGGGCAGTTGAGTTGTTACTTACGTTTAAAGAAATTATTCACAGTTTTCACTGAATACAGTATAGTGTGATTGCCATGTACGCAAAACTATTCTGCTAGATACTGCCACTTGTACTGTGAATTTCTACAGTGTCTGCTGCTTAAAATGCTCGCCCCTGCCTTTTCTAACTTAACTGCACTGTACAGACAATAACAATTGAACGAACCCTGCACTTACGATTATTGACAATTTATATTTGTTGAGTTTGCCCCTAATAGTGGTTCCAACACCCCATAACCATTTACGAAGCTAGCCTTCTTTGAATCTGTCGTCTGTCTGTTAACAAGTACATGTCTACCGACAGGTGTTGGCGGTGCATTCCTCGTGACAGGAAGTAAAGTGAAGCAGCACGTGATGCCGACTTCTCCTCGGCCTCTCACCACGGACGCTGGATCGACTTCTCAGATTCTACAACATGAACCCTCCTGGTAGCAGTCGGCACCTTCGTCAAGATCCGGTCAGAGTCACTCTCTCAAGTACCGCTAGGAAAACTAGTTTACTAGTTAGTAGTTAGGTATTGTCAGAGTAAGTGTGCATTGTAAGAGTCGAAACTTTACACTCTAAATATGAAAGCCACTCCAAAAGAATAAATAAGACTCAAAAGAGTGAAATTTCTCTTTTCTGAGTGGTTTTCACGCTTAAGATTTTAGAGTGTAGGCCCACAAATGTGTAAACCCTAAATCTCTTGACATTTTATTCATGAAGCTTTGTTTTGGAGATTTGTAGTAATTCTAATGGAATCTATTATAGCAGATATAACTCTGTAATAATGCAAATGAGTTTAGACCTTATAGATTTCTCTGACCTAAGGCGTGTGTACTCTGTGTAGTTAAAACAAAGGTTCAATGGGATACAATTTCCTTACCTGTGTTTTCTCACTGAAAAGTATTGCCATTTCACTCTAAAACCTTCCTTAGTATCTAATTTTGTTTTTTAGGGGAGGGGAGGCTTGAGCTAAAATGTTATAATCCGTATGGAAATTTGTTATCAGTGAAGAAATGCTTGTTGCAGGGATTGAACCTGCGAGTGATCCACTTTCACTCGATGAGTGACCACGGTGAAGCTGGCCACTATCACTACGACACGGAGCCCGAGAAGGCCGAGTACTTGGCTTACTTCAACCTCGGCTCCAGGATCGTGAGAGTGGATAAACCTGCAGACGCAAGCAAGATCGGACACAACTGATTCCAGGTGAGTGTTTTATTTTAGGTGTACATTGGAACTTGGAAGGCAATTCTACGCAACTAAGAGATATTGAGAGTGTTTCAGAACATAAGACTCACAAAACTGTGCAATAACAAAAACAACAGCTAATGGAAAACAGGGCTTAACTGCTGAAGACATAATTATGTCTGAGGTTGTTTGTGGAAGTCGAAGATACTCACTTTGTTATTTTTAAGAGTATTTATTTCTCCATTCAATCTTCTTAGTTTGATAACATTATCTTTGACCATGCGTATCTTCAGAAGAGAGCCTTTTTTACTGTGGGATTCGTACTTTCTCCTGCCATATTTTCTCTAAGACTAATACTTCGCTAGTTACAAATAAAAAGAATGTGGTTGATTTCAAGCTAAATCCATCCAAAATATCCAAAAACAACAGTTAGTTTTCGGACTCACCAGTATTTTAACGTGATACTCATAAATATCTCTTCCAATCAGTTTCATAAATGTTGGTTTTTTGGATTTGTTTTGAGGCTGAGCTCACTGAAATGTTGAATTGAACTGTTGAGAAATGATCATCAGAGTTCTTGGTGTTAACGAAATGCTCGACTCCTAGTGTTCTTTATCATCCATTTGATCAAAATCAGTTGGCAGTGTTTGGTAACTCTTCAAATCAGTTCTCTAGTTGAAATCGGCTTGTAGCATACTGCACAAGCAACACATGAGCATTCACTACAATGCCTACTTTGTTTTATTTGCTTTTCAGCTCTCATGTTCAAACTCATTTACTCTTTTTATAAAAATGCACACTTTGTAGTAGATTAGGGCCTACTTAAAAATGTGCATGCAGTAGAGTCTCGATAATTCGAGCCTCGGTAATCCGAGCCTCCGTGTAATCCGAGGTACCCTTAAAAAAAATATTACTGTACTCAGAAATTTTTAACGTTTTTTTATGAGTTCGCGTTTTCAATTTATGTAGCGCCTGCATATTTGTTAGTGGCATGCTGTTTACAAGACAGCTGATTGAGTAAGTACAGTATTGATTTTTCTGAGTCAAGGTCAATGGAACCTATCTCACGCTCTTCAGTAATAATAGATACAGTGTCGCTCTTCCTGTCACTCTCTCCGGTAAGGTCTCCAGAGTAGTAAAAGAGCGATCGGAAAGTGTCGCGGGTAATAAACGGCTCTTGGAATGTATCGTGGATTCGTGGTGTTTTAAAAGCGACGGGCACACCCGGTGTAAAAGGCGATCGGGACAAACTAGCAATTGGGAAAAGCGTGCAGCCCGAAACGCGTCGGGGAAGGGTCGCGGACTTTAAACGAGGATTGGTGCAGACTGACGGCGCAAAACGGTCCTATGCTACAGTGGAAGTGCACCGGGAAAATGTATATATTGCCGGGAAAAAACGGTAAATATCATTGAATTTTATCAAGCTACTTCTGTAGCCACCCTGTATTATGTATACGTGCTTGTAACACTTATGTAAATTAAATGTGACTTATTTACATACATTGAAAACTCTTTCTGTCTCTGTTTTATTAGATATTGTAAAAGCATCTTCTATACATTGAACAATATTCTTGGATTACAATCGATTTATTCTTTTTTCAGGAAAGTCCTGGTCTCACAGAAAGAAACATTCCTGAAAGTCGTTGAATTTGCATGTGCAACAAAGTTGTTGGTATCTTACTTAAAAATATATAGTTTATCAAAAAAGTGCTCAAACTATTCCCCTTTATTAAAAACTTAAATTTCTTTTTATAGTAGATGAAAAAGTTGTATTTTTAACATAAGACAATATTACATTTTGTAACATATATTATTTGTTATTATTTGAAATATATATTTTGCTTTAACTGTTTATTTTTATTTCCTTGTCACAAAGTCTTGTTACAGGCTGCAGAACTGACAATGAAAAGAAAATAAAGAGAAAAACAAAAGACCAATGCTTTGTGTCCCTTACAATAAAGTCATTGATGGAGCTGTTAGAAGAACATTTATGAATTTGAAATTCCGACTAAGTTATAGAACTCAAAACAATGCATTTGAATGATAAACAACAAGACCAACAAGAATCCGAATCAAATGAATAAATACGACCAATCAGGAGTTTATTAACTAACATGTTCAGATTGCAACAACTTTTACATCGGCCAGACCGGAAGAAGTTTCCGTGCAAGATTTAGAGAACATCAAAATCGAAGGTTTAATGCATTTTATTATATTTATTTTTATATGTGAATTTTAAAATATTTGTTGAAGAATTTGAATTTGAAGGAATCTTAAGGTATTAATTAATAGATATGGAACAAAAATTCTCTTGGTTTAAAAAAAATTGTTTTACTACATATATTTTTTCATAAAATTTGGCTATAGCGTGCCCTCCCCTAAGTTAATTATCATGTTTTTAAGAGCTCTAAAACCAGTGTGTTATACAAGCAAATCCAAGACCGGAAACCATAGTTTTGGGCCTAATTAACCATGTTCAATCTTCCATTTAAAATACCGATACAGGTGTATTTTGCAAAACAACAGGGCAGTGGAATAAATAAATAAATGCCTTTATTACAGCGTCTCTCAGTATCAGTACTGTTTTGCAGAGCAACTTTAGTCAATCTTAAATCTGTATTAGTCTACGTTGTATAATACAAAAAATGAGCTATAGCCTACTACTTACTGACACTATTTTGAAAACTCTTAAAGTTAAGTTTCGCTGAGGAAATGTTTGACAACTGAGGACGACCAGAAAACGTGGTTTTGGGTGTACAGTAGAACTCCAATTATCCGAACTAATTGGGACCAGACCTCATTCGGTTAATCAAATATTCGGATAGTTGGAGTTTTCAAAAAAAGAAAATTCAGAAAAAAACACTGTTTTCACAATATAATAGTATTATTGACTAATTACAAAAGTAAAATACACACATCAGACTTTAAATCGTAGCTTGTCCCAGTCCGTATTTTTCCGCTGAAACTTAACCCGTCACTCCTTTATCTAGTTGTTCAAAAATTTTAATTTTGTCTGATAACCACAAAACCACACATTTCCTCTTAGAAGCCATATGATATAATGATACAGTACAATTCAATCATAAATATGTAAAAAAAAATACGCAAGCAACACAAGAAACTGGCACAGACAGATGTAAGTCAACAATAGACTGACTGAGTAAACAAACAAAACCAGGTGCAGAGTAGATAGACAGACAGAGTGTCCCCCTGACTGTCCAGTACAGTCACTGCCAATACTAGTAGTGTCTTGTACTGTCACTGCCACTAGTGTATTGTACAGTTACTTGAATCGTAGTTTGAAGAAACAACGTAGCGAGCGGCTCATAATCATCCTTCAAATTACGTAACAAAACTTCGTGAAATTTCTTTTCTCTAATAGGGATTCGGATAATTGAAGTTCTACTGTATTTTGAACTATTTAAATGTTACTGAGAGAGAGAGAGTAAAATCCACCACCAATATACATAGACAATCCTGTTAATTGGTGTATTTTTGTCTTGAGCAGGCAAATAACCAGAGCTGTGGATTATCCTTGTAAAAAAGTAAAATCAATTCCACAATCTAAGTGGCGTGTACACCTCTATGAGGTCACGGGTATCTCTCGGGACATTTCTGAAAAATGAGGATCAGGAAGCGTAGTTTTGGGCCTAAAACTGTTTTCAGTCTTTCACTGAAAGCCTCGTCAAGTTCTATTAAATCCTTCGATTTCTGCCAAAATTCTGAAAATCTGTTTAATTCGTTATTGTACAAATTCTAATATCCTAACAGAAATACGACGGTGGAAACACTAGACAACAAGCAGACATCTAAGTAGCACCTCTACAATGGGTGGTAGCGATCAGCGGCAATTAAGTATCAAAGGAGGCAATATAAAATTACATACACCTTGTCTTAGAATCATCAAGGCCGAATAACATTGTTATTTTACTCAAGGCCAAAATAATTAAGCTGTTAGACATGTTTCTTGATTGTTAACTTTTCTTTTGAGCTTTTCTGCTGCTGTCTCAATTTTCTATTGCAGTACAAACTTTCCTTTTCTTTGAATGCATCGTTTATTTTTAAAGTGATGCTAATTAAAGTTCATTGCTATGTTTGTTCTTTAAAGTTGTAATTTCTGAAAGTAGTTTATCAATTTGACATTTAAGAGTTTATTTTCTTCTAAAACAAAATTGTTGTTAATCGGTAAATTTGTACTAACACTCTGGACTCATTAACAAAATTATTTTCGAGGATTAAACCTAGGACAACGGGACTTAAATAGTCCAGTCTTTCCTAATACAATGCGATCTCACTAATCGCCTATATGGGGTTTGGAAACACCAGATTAGCGAAATGCGGATTAGTGGAGGTTCACTAAAAAGATTCACTTGCCAGGAATAATATTTCTTCGTTAGAGGGCGATTCACTACTCTTAAAGATGCCTCAATTTCATTCTTATTCTTCCTTATGTCTGTGAATTTTTGATCTGTGATGTTAACTTATCATCACCTTCTAATCATTTTAAAATTACGTGCTTTTTCTATGTCAAAGTAATATGATTAAGTTTTTGGAACATCTCCACGGCCTTTACTAAGCGGAAGCACCAATTAGCAATAAAAACATGCGCTTTACAGACAAGTAGAGACTTGAAACAGGACCTAAATAGCCGGTCACAGCCGGATCACTGGATGTGTCAGGTGGCGAACGGCCGATTATAGAGACTGTACTATGCGTTCTTTCTAGTTTGCCTAATGTCACTCCTACCTCTTCTTTGTTGTAACACATCGTTATTTTCAACGTTACTTACGGGAAGGCTTCTGTTCGGAACTGCATCTGATCTCAATATTTTCTTTTGAGGCAAACCCAAGTCTATTTCTCATATCATCTTCGTAATCTTCACTGCTAAAATGATCACTACACACGAGCATTGTTGAAATTCAACCCGTCTTTACGTTTACACTTCACAGCCCACGATTTAGCAAGTTCCAGTTTAGCTGGAAATTTATGATACACTACACTCAAACCTAGTTCTTTGGTTTTCCTATGGTAATTTTACAAGTCGCCACAGCACAATTCATCACTAACTAAACTACCCCTGCAGCTACAGTTATCAATCTAACTTCCTGAAGTCCACGATAATTCACTACTAGTAAAAACGCAAACAAAGTAAACAACCTGCTACAACAGAGCGTAACATATAACCTCTCTACCAGCACTTGGCGTAAAATTACTAGACCACAGAGTATCTAAATATATGTAATACATATATATTTATTTATTATGCTAGACTGTAAGGCGAGCATCTAACCCTCTGTGATCTAAAGCCTGAGTCACATTTGGCCACCATTTATAGCAGCTATCGAAGTAGCGGCTACTAGGTAGCTAGTGTGACATAGGAAGTATTAACGATCTTTCCCTCCACACCCAGCGAACACAGAATAATATTCTTATTCAATGCTACATTGTCTAGTCTGCTCGCCTCGCTATGGGTGTGGAGCATTGAATCTAATATTATTCTGTGTTCGCTGGTTTGGAGAAAGATCGTTTTCGATGAGTTAGTGCTCGCCGTACAGTCTAGTAAAATCTTCAGGTCTTCTCAATCTCAACTTTTAACCCGACTCCAGCGCTTTGGGTGACCATTTTTAGGTACTATGCAGAAGAACAGTTCATATTTGAACAGTTCACGAGTATCACACTTCGGATGATGAACGAAATGGAAATGTTGGAACTACTTCAACAAAGACTGATCTAACATTGGACTGAACCAAAATTAGAGCTACGGTAGACATGATTGTACTGTCACTACTGTGATTCCATTCTACAGTGATTAAATTGATCCTAATTAATCTTAGGAGCATTAACCGTTTTAAATGTGTACATTTAAAAAGGTGATTGGTTCTTCAAGAGCATAACTAGGTTATAGCATTTTTTACTTATTCTATTTGCCAGAATAAATTAATAATTTTTGAAGCTTATATCAATTGATTTGAATTATATTTACTACTTGAATGTAGTTTTTTGCAGCTGTACAATCTAAAGAGATTGCTGCTATGGTAAGAAGTCTTATGCAGAAGAGCTATACACAGAATTTTGCAGATGAAATGCCAATCTATTAAGCGGCCGTTCATCGTAGTAACTTATAAGAGTGATGAACAAAATAAGCTGAAATACTTGTTCGTGAATGTTGCAGGAGTATTTTCAACATCGTTTTTCATGCATTGAACAAATATCTAAGAAGAAATGATACAGGTGTTATGGTTTCAAACATAAAAAATGAATGTTGGCAGATCTTATTTGTGCAAGAAATTTACGAGAATTAATTTACTCGTACCTATTTGAAGACAAATAATGAGACCTGCAAAAATTGACCGAACTGTGTTGAACTCGATATATATTTGTTAATAAATATTTTACAAAGCACACAGAACACGTTTTGGGTTCATCCATTATAATTAATTTGTTGAGTCATTTATAAAATGAACAGTACAACAAACAGGTGTCAGTTGCAGTTCAGGAAC
>CM032059.1:1145749-1255597 GCA_018831715.1 Matsumurasca onukii
CTAGTAATCCTTTATCATTATTTGGAAATGAATTACTTTTAGAAAGTGTTTAAAACCCAAGATCTAGTTGTTTCTATGCAGAGAAGCCTCACTACTTAAGAACTATGCGAAATAAGTTAGATGCCACTGGTGGATGATTTTCAAGGACAAGTTCAGTAATCCATCAAGTTTGTCAGAGAGAGTGGATCCGTGACGTGGACAGGTTTGATTGATGGAATATTTTGCTTTGTTGATGAATTCGATGGACTGGTCTACAGAGAAGAGGTATGTAATCGTACAGTTCTACAATGTACTGTACGTTTCTAAATGATTCATTTACGTACCATTTGATTATACTTGTACTGTATTCACAATAAATTACCTCAATAAATGTTAAATTTTAATCATATAGCTCGCTCATCACTTTTCTAACACTATTAAGCCACAGATTTTTCCTAAATAGCTTACTGGGATCCAGTTTGCCGAAATACTGAAAACTTGATTTAATTTAATGAGGTACAGCTGTTCCTAGATAAGAAAATCCACGTAATTTTTAACAGATTTCAAAATATTTTAGCTGTCCGGTTTTAAGCATCCGTTTTTAGAAAATTTTCAAACGAAATTTTCGACTTGCTCCCTTATTTGTCATTTTGGAACTAGGGGAAAAGCTTCAGTTCTATCTAAAAACCTAGTGTTGGTCTTTAGTAAAGTAAATTGATTTTTGTGGTAATGAAGTATTTAAGTATTAAATAACTCTTAAATTGATGTATAAAAGTAATAAAACTACCTGAACTTTAATGCTGGTAGACTTTGAAGTGAACAAACCAATAATATAAAATTGTGACCACATAGTGCTCGTAAAGAAGTAAGTTAATGTACAGTTTAAAAACTGGGTTGCGTTTAAAATAAACACCCTGTATAAGTTTATAAACACTGTGTACTTATCTTGTCAGAATGCAAGTAAAGGGCTGCGTTTGTATAAACCATGTGGACTAGAAACACTAATGGTGCGTCTAGCTTTCACAGCACAAAAGGACGGCATTTATAATGGCGTGCTTCAGTTTTGTGCAGCGCTCATGCTTTCATTCAGCAAAACACGATCCACAAAGTTGAAATCTATACAGGGTGTTCAACTTTCCTTTCACTACGGCATAGTTTTGTTGCCTAGTCAAAAGTATAAATACGTTTGAAAACACAAAATTCTACTTGTTTAATGTTATTTGTCCGTATCTGGACGAAATGAAAAATCAGCCATGGCAGCCCTGATCAGTTACGGGATATTAGTAGAATTAGAAGTAACGAAGACTCGTCACGCTCGTGATCATACTTAGCGAACAGCCTCGTAACACTCGTCGTAATAGAACATAACAATCTGAGGCCGAAGGCTGAGTGGAGAAATGGAGTAACAAATTGCAAAGGAAATTCGATTCTCTCATGCCAGCGGCGCTTGTGCTTAGCTGCGTGTCGGCCTGGTTTAACTTTTCTGACTGCTGGGAAACGTCTTGAACCGAAATACAATTTAACGTTTTATTTGCATCTACTTTCGCTACTTGAATGCAGCTGTTAGTGTATCTTCGAAACTTGCTATTCTGATGTTGCAACTGAGGACTGTTAAAAATAAAAGGATTCTGAGCAAAAATATAATTTGGAAAAATTACGAAGTAGTTTTCTTAAAAAAGGGCGGTAGTATACCGAGTAGGCTACAGACCAAACTCGCATTTAAATTACACGGGTTACCTGTTGCCAGCCAAGATTGGAACGGAGTGTATTGTATACAAATCTGTATAACTTAGTTCACAATGAGTAGATAACACTCGTGGACAAGATCAAGTGATTCATCAAGTTGGCACAATGAATGGATCCATGGCGTAGACAGCTTTGATTGATGGAATATTGCTCTTTGTTGATGACTTCATCGAACACCTAAACAAAGGAGGTTCTTCTACAACCTGTGGTCTTCCCTTGATATAAAATGAGGCTTATTGATAATTTTAAGGGGTTGTTTTGGTGCTATTATACTGCTATTGATACACTTAAACATTTACGAGTATTAGGAGTACAGAAAACATCAGTTGGCTATTTTAAAAGAACTTCACAGCTATTTTCATTTTAGCCCAAGGATTTGAGATTGACCAAATTTATAATAGATACCATGAAGGATTGTTTGAAGAGGCAAATATTATAAATTAAGTTAAAAGTAAGGATAAAGTATAAATCTCTGTTATGTTTGCTCCGTTGAAAGCACCTTCGTTTGTACATTTTCGAGCAAAAACGGCTGAACGGATGTAAATGAAACTGAGATTGGTGGTTAAGATTACTCTTAGTAAAGATAATGGATAAGGTTGAAAAACACCGAAATGGTGGAGTTTGGAAGTTCTGTAAAGTTTGTTTTTAAAATTACGTAAACTAGAAATACTAACGGGTGGTCTTCCACTTACAAAAAAGGAGTACTAACGGTTGGGTTTCATATTCTGTGTAGTGCTTTGAAACCCTTGCTTTTATTCATAAAAACCCGATCCAGAAATAGATGCAGCTATTGTTAGTTGAACTCTATACATTTCCAACGTTCCTTTTAACAATAATAGTGTGGTTTTCTTATTATGTAAAAAAGTTATTGTCATTGTTGCTGCTAGGCACATTTTGTGGAGTGTCAAAGCAACCTTTCTTCACAAGGAAATGAGAGTTTGTATTGTTTTTTTTTACTTTTAATATTATTCTTTTACCTTAAATCGTATGAATTTTAAATCACAAAATCACTATTTGAGATGCTGACCACACTCATGAGGGTTTTCAAAGTAAATATGTGGAGAAAGATGAGTGTGAAGAGTGGTAGTAATGAGTTATGAGGTGTAGTCTTGTTACAAACTAAAACTAATTTAATTTTATCGTCACGTGAAATATTGGAAAGTTGATTTTCAAAGTAGATAAGACGCTCAAACATGTGAATTCAGGGTAGTTTTATTTAAATAAGCATTACAAAATACATTTAAATACAGTATATATATATTATTATAAATAATTAAATTACTGTAAAATTTCAATGTAAAATTTAAAGTTTTAATTTAGGATGGCTCCATCTTCATACGGCAAACATTTTATTTGTTTCCTTGTCCCTCGAAGTCTTAGGAAAATTGCCCTGATTATTGAAAACTGAGTCTGAACTGTAACAAAACTTTTGGTAACACTATATGATTTGTTCCATTTTAGTGAAAGCGTGTAGGCCAATTTTGACAGGACTTTCTTGAACTCAAGATGAAGGACGCCATCTGTCGAGCACACCATTGGGGTGAATGAACATCGAATGTCTTCTGAGGCACGGTCATATTTCAAGTGTTTTCTCAATCATGGTGGTTTAAAGTTGTTGTCCAGTCTTGGGAACGGTAGGAAGGTGCGTCTGGATTAACAATCCGGTAGTCTAAATTCAGGGTAAATTAATTATTTTGTTTTGTATAAATGTATGCTTGTAGTTTGATCTTCTATTTATATTGAATATTGTTCTCCCAGCATGTCTTTTTTCATAAATCGTTTCTTCATGTATAAAATTCTTTACCCCAGACACTAATGCCATATTTTAGATGTAGAAATATATAGGAATAATAATAATTTAATGTAATCTGGTTTTTTATTATGTAAATCGTTTTATTATAAATATACCAGTACATACTTTATTAATGACTACGAGTATGTCAATCTGATTATTATTCAGGGTCATCAAAAAAGGTGTACGGAATTTGAAAGTGAAATAATAACTTTAATATAATTGGTAGACATTTGATATTTACATCAAAAGACACAGCAAATCTTAATTTGTTTTAATGTATTTAAAAAAGTTTCAATGTGAGCTCCCCCCATTGCACGACAGACATTTAGCCGATAGTCAATCTTTTGCCAGGTGTTTTGGGGCGTTTCAGGAGTCACCGTTGAAATGGCTACGTTGATTCTGCTTTTTAGGTGCTGTAGATCACGTATTTTCTCAGCATAAACTAAGTTTTAAATGTAACCCAAAAAGAAGAAATCTAAAGGCGACAAATCAAGACTCCTAGGTGGCCACAAAACAGGACCATTCCTCCCAATCCAAAGATCAGGAAATCTGTTTTAGATAGCTTCTTGGACGATTAGACTGTAGTGACGTGGAGCTCCGTTGGAAAATGACATTAATGCCCTTCCCCTTTCAATTTCTTCAACTTGAGGGAACAGATAAGAAGAAGAATCAACGTAGCCATTTCAACGGTGACTCAAGAAATGCTCCAAAACACCTGGCGGGAGGTTGACTATCGGCTAGATATCTGTCGTGCAACGGCCCCCCGTTGCAAAGCGTTTAACGCCCAAATTAAAACTTTTTCAATTACATAAACAAAAATTTAAGATTTGCTGTGTCTTTTGATGTAAAAATAAAAATTCTACCAATTATATTAACATTTTATTTCACTTTCAAATCCCGTACACCTTTTTCGATGACCCTGTACTTCAAGTTTTATCCTATTCCAATTCTGAAAATTATAGAATATATTTTATAAAATAATTACAAGCGTGTAAGCACTCGCCCCGACATGTGACTTTCATCAGATACACTGAACAAGTTTACAACAGAAGATATACTCTATCTCTCAGCACTTTGTCAATGTCGGACAACAATCTCTCCAATGCTTACACGGGCGCTCCCAGCTATCCGTGTACACTTCAGGAATGTACAACCATTAGCTCCAACCTGTGAGCTATACAGAGTGAGTGTTAAATATCCCCTTCCCCCCACCCAAACTTTTGAAAAAGGTAATTTTTTTTAAACCCCTTTGGGGAATGTTTTGATAGGATCCTGAAGTTTGTTTTGACGTACTTTGCGTCAGCCCTATCGAGAAACCAGCAGGGAGGGGGAGGCTCCCCAATGTTTTTTCAATACTATCCCCTTGTGGCATCTCAGAAAGAAAGTAAATTGTCACACAAATTCAATGACGCAAAAGAAATTGTTTCATCTTCACTCGTTTGTTTGTTATACTCTTTTAAATATTAAAAGAAATCAGGTTCAAAATGTCACATTTCAATTACAATTTTGTTTATGAGAAATTGTCTTGAAAATCTCTTGAGGGAAACATCACAACCCTATAACCAAATCCCATAGAGAATTTTGAAGAAACATTTGTATCAAATAATTGTATGTGAAATGTAGCATTTTGAACCAGATAAAAAAATGTATTTTGGGAGCCAGTGAGATATGTTTGTAAAGAAGTCATTATTTACCTAACAAAGGCCCGTTACACGAGATAAGAGGGAATGGGCCGTGCTCTGTATTTAAAAGCACTCCCTCTTAGAAGAGGAAATATGCCTCTTGATGTTTTAAAAACATACAAACAGCAGTTTTCAATAAAAAATAAGCAAAGTAAAAAGTCAGCTTGAATAGTGAATGAATGAATTTGTGTTTCTTTTTCCCAATACAACAATACAGTATATAATACATTTGTAAAACATATATGTACTCAACAATTTCCAAAGTTTACAACGTAACTTAACTATTTTCATATTACGTAGCAAAATTAATAAACTAATTGAAACAATAACAAATTCCGAGGTAATTCATGAACGGACACTTTGTTATTTGCGGGTTTGTTGGCTGCGTGGCTGGTCTAGTTAATTTTATTCAAACTGAAATAACTTAAAATCTAATACTGATTTTGCGACTTTTACTTTGTGTTGTTAATTGACTTTTGTACCTTTTGTTTTTATTGTCATTTACTCTATTGATGAAAACAAAATTTCTATGTTGTTGTGATTTAAAATAAAATTTTGATCCCTTTTCAAAATTATTTCTATTGTTTGTTTGTTTTAATTGTATCGTCAAGCTGTTGAAGAATTTTGGGGCTAGATAAGTATATTATTTGTTGTATAGTGTCAAATTAGGTTTCGGTACATCGACATCCAAGGCTCTACGTGTTTGTCTTTTGCACGTTTCAACTTTGTTATTGTCCACTTCTAACATAAAAAATCTCTTAACACTTTAAATATGTATAAACTTCTTAATGGTAAAATAGTGATTTTAAAAAAAGCTGGTATGTATGTTCTAACCTATGTCCATTTAAAGACAATCTAATAAAGCACTTTAAAATAATCAGGGTTTTAATGAAGTTAAGTATGTTCCTACCAGCACAAAAGTCCATATTAATCTTAGACAGGTAAGGCAAAATAAATTTAATGTTCAACAACTCAGAATAACATACAGTCTTCATTACATAATAACCTTACATATTGTACTAGTTTGTCTCTTAAGTAGTTAATAATACACTTTCAAGATAAACAAAGTCTAAATATAGACCAAGGTATTTAGTAATGCGTTTACTTGTTCAGTTAAAGGACAAAAAACCGTTTATTTTGGACATAGAATTAACATAGAACAACGTATTGTAGATCTGCAGATGATACAAGCTTCCTTTAAAATCACCGTTACACAATATTTACCTAAATAAGAAAATTGGTCCCGAAAGTACAGATCCCTGAGGGTATTCCATGACTCAGGCACATCGCTCAACACCTCCCCACTTTGGTTTGTTGCGTTCTGCCGGTAGGATGAAAACCATTTTTGTGTGGAAATTCCCTGACCCCCAACGGTCTCTCAAAGTGTTGTGCCGTCCTACCTTTCATTACGTCTACAAATAAACCTGCAAGACTTTTGTCATTTACACCATCAAATACCTGAGTCATTAAAACACAACAAGGCATCGTTTGTATTTTTCCACAACGAAACCCAAATTGAATTTCACTGAAAAGGTATTTTTTTGTTAAAAAGCATACAAGACGGCTTTTCACTTTTCTCGATATTTTGAAAAATTGATAACAAACGATTGGCGATAATTACTGGGGATAAATTTATCGATTTTTGTACAAAATTATTACTATTGCTTGTTTGAGTATCTGAGAAATTCGCCTTCTAATAAACTAAGATTGATTGAACAGGTTACACTTCAAAATACTCTGCAAATATTCTTTATCAAAACTGGTGTGATATTATCGAATCCTGGTGCTTTCTGGGCTTGAGGTTTATGATGTTTCTAATTTCAATTCTGTCTGTTGGGTAAAAACAAAGAATCTCTTCTAATTGTCTCTTGATTAAAACTATCTGAAATGTTCTGGGTCAGCAGTGCATCTCTATTTGTTGATATATCTTTTCTTAAATTATGCGCTATCATTACAAAATCATTAGCTTATAGTAAGCTACTATTTTTTGTCTTGTACAATTATACCTGCATTATCTTGAATAACATTTTGGTTTGCTATTTCTGTTACGACCGATAATTTCGTTTATAACTTTTCCACTGACCTCTTGGATTATTTTGTTGTCTATTATTAACTTCCTAAATAATCATGTTTGATCTTGCTTCTATTTACAAGCATGTTTTTTTTAAATCTAATATTCTATTTTCAATATTTCATTGTTTGGATTTTCCTTGACTCTGTACATTGCATTTTTTTCTTATGACCATGCTAACTAAGAATCTGTCATCAAGGTTTTAACTTTTGAACTTTTTCTCTGGTGATTTGTGCTACCGATACTTGAATCTGAGTACCGTAACAAAGTTTTCAAAGCCTCGTTTACTGACTGTGCTGTAAATATTTCGTTCAAGTAGTTTTGATATGTTGTTTAGATTATTAAAATTGATTCTGTTGGTTGAGCCGCCCTGTGCTACCTGGGCTGCACTGACATTTGGCACACAGGACTGTTGCCTGGTGGTGCTACGTAAAAATATTATTTGGTTTCAGACATAAAAATATCTTCATTGAAACATTGTTAACCTATATATAAACAGACAACACTAAATACTACTAATTTACCAAAACTATTTCTACGTGAATCAAAAATCAACTGATGAAATATTAACCTCAATATTTATTTCTCTGCTTATTATCCTATTCGACACATATAATGCAACACCACCTATTTTGTGTGTACTGCACTAGGTGTACATACTGTAGTGTAGTTTGGTATAAGCAAAGGAGTTTTCGTAATCTTCTATACAAATTTCCTTGTAAGCTTGTACAGAGAATATAGTTTTTTCTCGTCAGCCTTTTGCATTTGAGTACAAATCTGTCCACGTTTCCCCATTTGATGTTCAATTTGTACCTTTGATTGCAAAACAAGACGTTTGTGACATAAAAAACATTGTGACATCGTCTAGAACTTGAAGATGAGAAAAATTTAATATTTATTACGCAGGTTCAGTTTTAATTTACATGTATTGTGACATGGTAAAACTGAACCTGCGTAATCAATATACTCTCATCTTCAAGATTCAGAACAAGCATTTCGTTCAACCTTTAATACCGTATGTAATAAATGGTGACGTTAAAATTGACAGTTGATGAACCAATTCAAAGCAAGCAGCTTGTGTTTATTACGTCATCAAACTGACAATGGATCTTATCAGACTGAAATGTAATACCCTCTCAGATCATTGCGTTGTCTCCATTGTGAACGTTATAATGATGTAAGCTACATATCGTACATAATACATGTCATGTACATATACAGGGTGAGTTTTAAATGTCTCCTCCACCTACCTTAACCTTTGGAAAAGGCTTTTAAAACCCTTTGGAAATGTTTTTATAGGCATCTGAAGTTTATTTTAGCGTATTTTGCGTCAACGCCCTTCCACCCAAAAACTGGCGGGGAGAGCCGCCCTAAGTATTTAAATACAGACCGGCATCTCAAAGAATGGTTTACAAGTTCAACGACGCAAATTTATTTAAAATGCCACATTTCACATTCAGTTCTCAGGACGTGTTGGGAAGTTCAAAACTTTAAACTGCACCTTTCTACGACGATTCCTTCTCTTCACAGAAATAAATAAATAGCGTTTCGAAAAACTCACTAAAAGTTAATATTTTACCTTTTTTGTATTGACCATTACAGTATTTTGTTCTTGCCTCTTCATTTATTTTTAGTTATTATTTAGTAAATTATATGACCTTTACCAAGAACCTTCAATCTAACTAATTATCTTGATCGGGTTTGAATCCCACCGTCTTGAAATGTTTAACAAACTTCCACTTCAGGCTGGTAAACAATTATTTAATAAACTCCCAACTGATATTAGATCAACCAACGACTTTGTTTCATTTAAAAAATTCTATTTAAAAATAAACCATCTATTTTACACTTTAGACAAATTTATGAATACTTCTATTTAGTATAAATTATTATAGTTTTAAATTGCATAGTTACAGAATTGGACCTTGTCTTACCAGTGGTAGTAGTCAATACAATTTTATTGTAAAAGTTATTACAAATAAATAAAATAAAAATAATAAATGTCTTACTGAATACATTAATATTACAGCTAGAGTTTTACAGAAACAAATATTGTTAATATTTATTCTTAGATTTGTAAATACCACGATACAACCGCCGATGTAGGCCTAGTCAGTAATTTAAATCGAGATGCTGTCTCTACCAAACTTTAATTTCGTCCAATCTCACACGCCTGGAAATATAATTGACATATTTGATCGAGTTTAATTAGTTTTGATAACTGCATTGAAATTGGACAATTCTGGTGGAAAATCCCTAGATTTGGTTTTTACGTCATTAGAGTGATAATGCTGGACACTACCCGTGCATAACATTAATTAGTCGTATTTACTTGTCCAGGAGGATTTCTGTCTGGAACGAGTTTTGTTTTGACTGTCATCCTGGTTTAAGATCAAAAATTAATAATCATGTGTTTTATCAACATTACTTTTTTTATAAAATCATGACAAGAGCCCTCACAGAGAGGTTTATACTTTCGTAAATACAGAGTGAGTTTTAGATGCCTTCCCACCTTAACTTTTGAAAAAGGAGACAATTTTAAAAACCTTAGGGGAATGTTTTCTATTGGACTCTGAAGTTTGTTTAATTAACGTTTTTTTGTTCAGACTCACTTCCAAATACAACCCTCCCACCGGCCAAGAGCAAATTTCAATAAGCAAACATAGATTTGACAGGTGTTCCACTACAAACTGATTGTGAAATGGACTGTAGAGTCTCAATGCCAATGACGACTCGGCTTTGTTATGGAACAATACAGAGAGAACTTGATGTTTGATGATTCGTTCGCATCCCTCTGTAATCGACAATGTGCTTTGTCTCTCTGACACCAAGTGCTATTCAGTGCATTGTACGGGATGTAGTAGTGTTTAGATTATTAGGCTACATATTATAAAGCTCATTCAACTATCGTATTTAGGAAATTTAATTATAGATATTTAATGACGTATAGAACAAAACGTATAAAACGAAAAGCAGTTTTAAATTTCCCAACACGTACTGAGTCAAATAGCAAAACTTTATATGTATGTATTTAAAAAGCTTAATCCAGCTTCATGGAGGTCAGATTTTGAGGATGATATAGGTCTAAAGCGGCTCATATATGTGCACACCCCCCCCCCGCGATGACCGCCCTAAAGTCGCACGCCTCGCCACTGAATCTAGAGCTGTTTGACGAGTTCTAAGATTTTATGTCCAAGGTGCATTTTCAAAGATAACTGTTTTAGTTTTATTTTGAAACCTTCACGGTTTATAAATATATTTAGAAATATTTTCTTAGAGAAGATCATTAAAATATCATATTATTAGTCATCAAAACAGACTACTCGGCATAAAATTCCGCCAAAAGAACTTGTTCATTTCATGGTTTGTGAGATCAGAGTGTATTTTGCGATGAAATCATCCGACTAGATTTCAATTTTACATAACTGTTAAATTCAAGCTGCACTTTAAATATTTTGTCAGTAGCCAAGGGATAAAAGTGGAAACGTTTATTATTCATGACTTTACTTAGGAGCAAAGAGACACCAGACCTGTCGTATTTACATTTTCTCCTTTCTGCGCGAAGGTGATTATTTTAGCAAGTATTTCCTTGAAGTATTAGAAAGTTTTTAATGAAAACAAATACTCAATTGGTCTTTCAAAGTTTCGACGGATCATTACTTTAAGCGGTAATGAAGATTAGTTTGAGGGCTGTTAATTTCCCAAAATACATTACTCGTATTTATGAAGGGTTGAAGTAATAAACTGACAGCACAGTTTAATGACAACAACAATTTGCTCGTATTTTCAGCGAAGGTTGATTTGTTGATGTTTAAGTCCATCAATCGAATTTTTGTAACGATACTCCGTTACATAACAAATCAGCTGGGTTTAACACTTCCAGAGGCTTTGTTCGTGAGTCACAATTGTCGTTCATCTTAAGAAGTGTCTGAAAGAAATTATAAATTGCAAACTTTCTAGTAACACGTTAATAATCTGACGGTTTAAAATTAGCTGATAGGTTAAAAAACATAATTATGTCGAACAATCCAATTTCTTATTTTTGCAAATTGTTTGATGGTAGCTAAATGTAGCTCATCAAATATACAATAAAATAACCAAATAAAACTAAACTAGAGACATGAAACAACTTCTGCGTTCTTATTAAAAAGTAATTTTGTTCTTTCTAATCAGTCTTTTCAGTTCTTTTCTAATAGGTCTCAACTTTGATGATATCGTACACTACCGTTTCCTTGTTATCAAGCACGTTTTAACATTATTTTCAAGGAAATTTAAAGATAAAACTAGAGAGAAATTAAAGTTAGAAATTAAAGATAGACATTTACAGTTAGAGTGGTAAGTTTGTGTTTTAATCTAAAAATATGTGAGAAAGGTTTTTGTAAGTTCAGCGGTTTGAAATTCGTCAATTAGTACATTACAGACCTTTGAGCAGAAAATGTACATTTGTACAAAACATTTTGAAAACAAACTCAAAACAGGTTCTGGGGGTCGATGGTCCCGGTCCTGTCTAAACATGCTGACGGCATAAATATCTCATTTTTCCAAGGAAGTTCACTAAAAATCAAATTGTGTTTTAGTCAATACTAAATATTATTTAATTAACTTTGGGTCAAATAAACACAGCAAAGAACAAAGGCACAAAAGGTTGATACATGGGATGATGAGTTACGGGAAAGGATGGAATTGATGGGTTTTGGAAAGTGAAAAAATTAGCCAATGATAAACTGCATGAAACCGGAACTTCAACAGCTGCGGAAACAATTCAACCCTTGGATGATTTATTAGTTTTAAAATACTCAAAACTGTCTCTATTGAGGTAAGGTTTCAGTGGTGATCTCCCTGTGATATTTGATACACGAACCAAACTGAACTATCGTGGCTTTCCTTTCAGTAGAAACAACTAGAAAATTGTTCCGAATTATTTTAACTATCAACGGTGAACGTTGTACTCGCGTTTTTAAAATTAGTAGGGCTACAAGGGTTGGCTAGGGCCAAAGCCAAATGACCAAATTAAATGATCTTTTTGTGGCATGCAACAAACATGGCATGGTACAACATGGCATGGTACAAACTCGTTTTTGAATTTATAGTAAATCAATGTAAGCATCTTGTACTTTTTGCCACATAAATTTTTAATTTTTTTACAAATATTGGTAAAAGATACAAGATGCTCTCATTATAAAGTTTTGATTACCAAAAGTAAATGGAGAAAACGTCAAGAAATTCAAAAGTTCTTTGAGATATTTTTGTCAAACTTGGTTTAAACCTTAATTTCTTTCATAATAACAATTGACAAAAATATTTGTTATCTAACTTATCAAATTTCAATATGGTGGCCATTTAAGAATACAAAGTCAAATCCCAATTTGATTCCATTAGACCTAGAACATTTGGAATGGTCGTCATTTTCAAATTTAACAAATGTTATTAGGAACACAGTTAAGGTTTATACTTAGTTTTACAAAAATATTTCAAAAGTGTTTTGAATTATTCATTATTTTCAAAATTTACAAACTGGCGGATTAAGCCGAAATAAATAAAATTGGGATTTTAGCATAGTGCGCTATCCATTTTCGTGACATTATGTATATAATTGGAGAACTCCACGTGTTTTTCACTGTATATACACTTTCTTACTTGTACACTAGAGAAAAATACCTGCAGTCAGTTGTTTTCTGAACTAATTTCATGTGTAGAAAATTACAGTTTGAAGTGCACTACGACGAAAAGTGTGTTTGAATACAGTTCCTTTTCGGCGTATTTACTTTGATCTTAAATCCAAGCCGGAAATAATTAAAGCTCGTTTTGCGAACCTTTGTAGTAAATGTACAACAATTACCCTTTGCTTTCATTGCGCAATAATTTCGTCTTAATTACTGACAATTAAACTTCAATGGCTCATTAGAACCATTATCTAGAGTTTTCTTTATAACAATAATTAAAACTTGTAACAACTTATAAATCCTTTCTTTCTTACTTGTTGTGTTTTACAAAATATATAGATTTTTCCTTTTTTAGTGTATTAGAAGAAATAAAAATAATGGAACAAAAATAAAAAGTTATTATTATATAACAATAAATATTTAATATTATGAGTATTATAATTACCTTTAGGGTAGGCTATTTCAAGTAAATAACTGGTGACGAAACTAACTAACAAATATCAGCAAAAATGCTTGATATTGGTTGGAATGTGTTCATAATTTCGAGACACGTCTATTAAATCAACAGGTGTTGGCCTTTTTATAGACTTGATATAGTAAAGCGGGGGTGGTCATAGCTTAGTGGTACAGTGTGCTTTACCGCTTAGCTGCGTGTCGGCCTGGTTCATGAAATAATACATATCAAGATACTGTATATCTGAAGACAAGACAACAGCAGGGACAGTGCAGAGAGCGCGGAAATCTGTGAATTTACTGCGCAGACGACACTAACTTGTGTTTATTATTTCCTCTGGAATGGATCCGGACAACACCACATGTCCACGTGACACACATACTATAACAAGGTCCGGACTTCAATTCTACTTCGTATCGTGAAAATCATAAATGCATTTTTTTTCTCATCAGCAACAAATTAGTAACATTAGTAAAATTTGTAGGCAAAAGGTATTCTTCTGCAAAGCCTGTACGGTTTGTTGAATCTTATACCGATAAGGTTTAGTGACGAGGAAATTACATTTGTTTTAATTGTGGAATGTTGTATTTTCATTGCTGTTTAGAAACCAAGGTCCCACAAGAGGAAATATTTCTACGATTCGAACTATCGAGTAAGGTTGAACCTTGTTTATCCGGTTCTCTTCATTATCCGGATCAATTTCATAGAAACTAGGTCTCCTTATAACTAAGGACAATTTTTAACGTCATTATGTTGTTCCTAGTGGTTATTTAAAAATGTTGCATTTTTTAGGAATTATTTAAGAACGGATTTGTTTTCTGTGTTTTTACACAATTTGTTTGCAATGTTCGCTACTTTCACAGCCTCGTAACTCCTATAGTAATAAGGAATGCCAGCGGCGCTTTAGCGCTTAGCTACGTTTCGGCCTGTTTTAATACGCCCTGGAATTAATTCAATTAAACAACCAATGATGGTCACTCTTTGTCTATAGGCTTCACAAAAACACTCTTATTCGAATAAAAGGTATGAGGGTAAAACTAACTACGTGGGAACACTATTAATTTAAATCAGGACAATAAAGGTAGGTTTGGTGAAGCTTTAATGAGGTTTTGACGTTCCGGTTTCATTAAAGCTATGGTTTCCTACAAAGCGGGGACCGCTACATTACGGCCGTAATATGACGGTGAGTTTTGTTTTCAATACAACCAGATGAGAGTGGTTTCCTAGAAAACGGCGGACGTTAAAGTAGCGGTGAAAACTAGTTAAGGGTTTTCTCGCCAGGTGACACATATTGTTTTGTAAACAAAAGTCTAGCTTATCCATTACTATATGCGTGAGTTAGATTTGACAACTAAAATAAACAACATTTCAAAATTTGGTTTTGTCTACATCTGTTTAAATATTGTGTTGCGTCCACCGTCGTGGTTACGGCCGAAATATAGCGGTGAACTTTTTTCTAGGAAACCATAGCTTAAGAATCTTCTGCTAGCTTGAATTATAATGTTTTCGAATTGTAATGAACCAAGTTTGTTTCTATGTGTTGTGAATAAAATATGTGCTTTGGCCTTCTGACTCAAATTTGTAACAGTTTGGATTACAGTTTGTAATTAACTCAAGACTTATTACAAGATTTTTATTAAATTCACCTCAAAAAAGGGTTGGTCTCATTTATTATTTGTGAAATTTATAGAAAACTTATATCCAAGCTGATAAGAATGAGTTTTAAAGGAATACCTCTTAAGGCATTTAAAATGTCGTGGAGATATTTACAGTAATTGAATCGCGTAACTCAGTCTCTTTACTCTTAAAAAGAATTTATATACGAGAGCCGACTCTCCAGTGGCCTTATTACGGCAGATGTCCTGAGTAGGACAAAACACGATTCAACGTCATTTGAAATACGGTAAGTACCAACAATGAAATGGCTTCCTTGTGAATTTACGTTTGACAGTTAACGACAAATTTAGGCACGATGGTAAATCATTAGGCTAAAATTCAAAGTTCTTTATGGTCATAAATTAATTGCAAAATCAAATTTTAATAATATTTGAACATAATTATATGGAATTAGTATTAATATTAGTACATTTTAGAGTTCTCAAAAACAAGTTAGTTAAATGTCAAAATAGTTGCAAAGCAAAAGTCAACTTCATTGATCAACATTCAAGTGTTTATAGTTGTATTGTAATTTATGAAATTCTAGTTCAACAGTATTGTAAACTGTACATATTTGTATGATTTGTCCGGATTGTAAAGAGGTCTCTTATAGTCCTTAACCTTCCCTGAATAAGAATAATTTTCCTATTTTCCTTTACTTTCGCCTTTTTAAAAGGTCTTAGAGATAGGTTAACTATATAAAAATATACAACCATAAGAAGGGTTTTGCTAAGAGGCTTTGTTACTATAGATATTTTAATTTCAGGAAAACCCAAGAGTATTTTTTTGGCTTTTTGATCAGATGCAAATAATCAATATGCTGGGTGTTCAACTTTTCAGATCTTCGTATCTTTGAACGGTTGAATTTTATAAATGCAAAGAACATTTTATTATCATAACAAAATCTAGCATCAAAAGGTTCAACCCATCAAAATTTGGCAATTTGTTTTGACTCGATATGTTTTACATGTGTAGAATATAAAATACCCTGTTGCTGTTACTGTAACGCCAAGCAACAAAAGATGAATCTTGTTGAATGAAATATCCATCAACTCTAGAGATCACGGAGGCGGTGATAGATGACGAAATTGAGCCATCAATAAACTTGTAGAGTTGCAACCAGCCACCTTTAAAGCATGAATACAATTATAAACTTAACTCTTAGGCTTTCGCGGCCGTTGTCACAATTATAATCTAGTTCTTCCGGTTCACACCACGTCCAAACTTAATAATTAAGTTAAGATATTTCAGCCTCGCTGTGGAGTACATCTTCAGTCACTTTACTATCAGGAGTTTCAGCCAATCAGTGACTGAAGCTGTGGTACTCCACAGCAAGGTCGAAATATATCAACCTAATTATGAAGTTTGGACGCGGTGTGAACAGGAACTAGATTATAGTAAATTATATTTTGCTTATAAGTCAAGTAATGTAATATTTGAAAACCAGTTAAATTTATTTATCAAAGTTTACTCGTTGTAAGTAGTTTATTATAACAAGGCAAAACTTATAAACTCAGAAAGGTTGTGTAAAACCAAATAAACAAAAGGTATTACTAAAATTTACATATAATTTACCTTCGAATTGAAGCCTTAGCATTTCGCTTTTCTTTTCAAGCCGTAGAGCTACTTGAATAATACAAATAAATTACTTCAATCCGTAAATTTTGTTATCACCTTTTACAAAGTAAGTTAAAAATATTGTATTAAGAAAGTTGACATTATTCATTGTAGTAGAGTATACATGATACTTTAATAATTTACAAATTGCGTTCCAGCCAAAATTTATTTAAATTGAAAATAAAGTGGAAATGATTTAGCGTTTTAAAGTTTTTATTTTCAAAGAGAATATTTTTACAAGTTTACATGCAGTTATGAAGTTTGTCTCGAGAGCGACAACATTCTATATTTAAATGACATGTTTATTAGGTAAATATCTATTGGTTTATTAGGTGAGGTGTCAATCAATAAATTCTGACTTTTGGGCCTCACTCACCTTAAGGTTAGCGGAAGACTACGATGTCTTGAAGATCGTAGGGATCTTCACGTCAAAAACACACACAGACACACATACATAAACACAACAGTCTTCCGCACTTCCCGGCGTTTCGCGGCACCTACAAACGTACCCACGGTGAGTGAGGCCCAAAAGTGAGAATTTACGACAGCATTGATTGCCGAAGAGGTTATCATCACATTATGTTGCAGGACTTACCTTTTGTCAGGAATACAGTTATACTGTGTTTGAAGAAAATCATATAAACGGTATCTGCCATAAAACAACTTTTTACTTTCACAAGATGGTGGCTAGAGAGCCTACAACAAGCTAGACTCATGTTTGTAGGGAAATATCTCTTGGACAATCCTTCAAATTATGCCCTAAGAGTTTAAAAACTCTCTGTGTATTAGTTTTTTACAACCTGATACCCAATTTTCCCCCTCACAATTAACGCTCTTGGTTATAATACTACGAGTATTTGTTAGTCTATCTTTAACACCAGCTAATAAGCTAGATATAAGAAGACTAAAGCTTGGTTTGGTTAGGTAGTTCTCAGTCAGGTTAAGTTAGGTTAGGTAGTTCTCAGTCAGGTTAAGTTAGGTTAGGTAGCTCTCAGTCAGGTTAAGTTACTTGGGTACTCAGTAGGCAGCAGTGTATTATTTATGGTGAACGTCACCTAAAACGTTCAGGGATTCAGGAATCATTACTCTCAGTCACAGGTTTTGTCTAAACGCCAACATCACGAGATAAACATCCCTTCCCAAACATTTACTGTGTATGATGGCTTACTCTTTGTTTGTTCAAATGTTAGAGCTCAGTCTTACTTACTTGCATTTTTGTTCTCGAAGTGGTCGACAAATTCGTTTTTCATCTAAAATTTCTTTTAGGTGTCGTAGTAGGGCAAAGATTTTCCTCAACATCCTCAGTAGTTCTAATTTTCTAAAATAGCGTGGAATAAACTAATCTAATTTCGGCATCGGGTTAGTCCATTCATGGTACATGAGTTTTTTTGCTTGAATTATAGGTATGGGTTTTTTTAATATGGTTGGGTTTCTTCTAGCATCCAAGCATGCTTTTAGAATTGAGTTTGAAATATTTTTACCATCGTTGGTGATCAAGAAAAACGCAATGTTTTGAGGTCTGGAATCTGGTCCCGTTATCAGGTGAAAAGTGACCTGAAAACATAACCCAAAACATTATAATATAAGCTAATCAGCAAGGTCTGCCTGCTCCACTACCCAAACACCGAATACAACCAAACAATAAGTGTGTATTGACAACACGTGGCTTTTAATCGTATACGCGTAAACAAAACCACTTATCAAAACTATACCACACATAAATCTAACTTTTCTTGAAACTTGTATTATTTTTCCATGAAACCAGCTGAATCTATACAATACATTGAGATAATGGACGAACCTAATGGATTACTGGATCTACACCCTAATGGAACATCGCCATATGAACGTGGCAGAACATAAGTATTGTGTTGAGGTATGACGAGATCTATTGTTGTTCATGACATATGTCTGTCTACGAGGAAATACTAAAGCACAAAGCCATTCTTTCAACCATTGTGTTTGCGGAGATGTCTTTATGTAAACAATCTTTTCGTACCAGAGTATAAATACCATATTATTGTATGGTGGTACAGAATTTTCTGAGAACTCTTCTGTCAATAAATACATCCGGTTAATTTTATAAGTGCTTTAGATATAAATGAAGATTGAGTCTATATTTCCTGGAAAATATAATTATGTTTATAGGTGCTTCCGACGTAATTAAAAGAAAAGATGTCTTTTAGCTCCTTGTACCTTTTATTATTTATCTTAATATATAGACTGATTTCAACCTAAATGTTTATTTACTTTATAGCTGTGCACTTAACCAGGTGTTCATCGAATTTCCTTTAAAAATGATATCTTGTTGCCGTCAGCATGGTAAGGCCCGACCCGGACGTTTTTAAATATTTATGAACAGTACACTCTAAATATGAAAGAGTGAAAACCACTTCTGAAGCAGCCAAAATCGAGCCACTCTTTAATGAGAGCGGCTGGGTTTCAACAACCAAAAGAGCGAAATTTCACTCTTTCTGAGTGGCCTTCACTCCTCTATATTCAGAGTGTAATTTCACCTAATTTTAATAGAATTTGAAATGAATAAGTGAGTTTAATAATCAATATACTAAAAGATTCAAAAGGTTTAAAGCCGTTTAAAACTGCGGCGAAAAGTAATCGTTGTAACAGAAAATAAGTAGTCCAACTTTGGCCTGATTAAAAGGATTATGTTGAGATTTAGACACATGTTAGTTGCGTTGTCACGAATGTTTGAATCCGGTTTTATTGGTTCATAAATATAGGTTTTATAGCATAAACCCTTATTTTTATGGGGAACCCCCAAAGGTTTTCGGTGAAACAATTTGGCCGATTAACAAACAACCACGAAACCCCAACACACTTCCGGTGTAAATTACAACCTGTTTTATGAATTCGCTGATTCACGGCAGCGCTGTGCTACGCGTCAGCTATGATTTCATCTCGTCGCCTCAAATACGAGTTTTCAGCAGATGACTATTTAAGGAAAGGAATCTAAAGTAGTTTTAAAACATTGACACAATTTAATAACAGGGTCTGTTTTATTAACCCTCAACCCTTTACACCTTGGATAAACACTCACCTTGAAGCCTTGTTGACGAGAACTTGTCTACTCAGGGAAGTAGTAATTAAGTTTGTTCCTTTGCTCCTTTGACATTAAGTCTCTCAGTTTAGACAACATAACACAACAACTTCCCACGTGGTACAAGAAAAATAAATATTGTTTGGTTTTCAGCAGCAAACTGAAACCAAGTGATTCAAGACATTTTTAGAGAATTTCCTTTTAAAATAAGGTGTTCATGCCGGTATAGAGAACATGAAATGTGCTCCGATCTTGACCCCAGAACACAGCATTTTCAAAACTTTGGAGTACATATTATGTATATTTTTGAGCTCTACAGATGGAATTTTCGTGTCAACCATGTTTTCACAACTGCTCGAACTCCGGGCCAGTAATAGAAGTTAGAGATAGTGGAATTCATTTTAGATTCCAAGATGGGTTTCATGCAACCGATTGGTAATCAAATATCTTAATTTCTTTGGGATTATTATGCGTTTGTAGTACAATGTCCATTTCAGTTCAATGTCAGTCTGATTTTTGAATAATGCATTAAGTCCTTCAAAGTGTAACGTTACTGGCCATCCATGAATATAATACTCCAATACTTTTCCTAAAACTTCGTCATTTTAGGTTTTCTTTTTAAGTCTTTCATCCGAAAAGTTCACAATTCCTGTTTCAGTAACACAATGAACCATGTCCAGCATGGTTTGATCAATCACCTCTTGTGTTTTTAAACCGCACCTCGACAGAAAATCTGCAATAAACATGTACTTTCCAGCTAAGTATTTTATTGTGAAACTGTAAGGAAGTAATTTTAGCCTTAGACGTTTTAACCTATTGTTCTGTATTTTGTTTATAGGTTTCTCCATTAGAGACACTAGTGGCATATGATCAGTTTGTATTGTTATATTTTCATGACCGTACACATAAGTGTGCAGTTTTGAGCAAGCATAAAATACCGCAAGCAACTCTTTTACTTGAGCATACCCAACGTCTGCTGAGTTGAGAGATCTAGAAGCCATGTACACGGGTTTGTTGTTCTGTAACAAACAACAGCCAAGAGCATCCTGGGATGCGTCACATTGTATGACAATCGGGCTGTAATTTCAAAGGTGCAATAACCTGATGCTGGATAAAACTTGTTTGATATCGTTGAGAGCTTTAGAATGCAGTTCGGTCCATTGCCAGTGTACGTTCTTTTTAATAGTTCCCTGGTGATGTTAATTGTGATAAGTTGGGTATGAATGCTCTCAGAAAGTTAACCATGCAATAAACTCTGTAACCTTTCTGTTCGTAGGATTCTTTAAACGGATCACTTGGACTTTCTCTGGATCGGGACGCATACCTTCTTTGCACAAATATAACCCCTAAATACTTTATCTCCGGTAAACAGTACTGGAACTTATTTATGTTAAACTTTATATTCAAGTTTCTGGCTCGCTCAAGGACTTGTTTAAGTATCTCGTCGTTTTCTTCTTTAGAATCTGCTGCTATGCATAAGTCATCAAAGTAGACTGTTACTCCAGGAATATCTATAAAGTATTTTTCCACGCATTTATGAAATAGTTCAGGTAGATTACTCAAACCAAATGGACAACGTAAAAAACGAAAAGTTCCGAATATTGTGCTAAAATTGCAAAGCCGACTAGATTTTTCATCCAGTTTGATGTGATAGAAACCATCTTTCAAATCTAAGATACTGTAAAATTTCTTATTTGCTAATTTTGGGAATATCTCGTCTATGGTCGGAATTGTATATCTTTCTCTAACTATGTATTTATTTAGATTTTGTGGGTCAATACAGATTCGTAATGAACCATCAGGCTTTCAACTTAACTTACATTTGATACCCTCTACAGGCTCATTGACTTGTTCAATTATGCCTTTTCGATCATCAGTTTCTCTTTAAACAGAGTTATTTTAACGGGATTCGTCGAGCTTAATTAGCTTGAGGTACTGCGTTTTTAGCTAACTTAATAGAACACTGATCAGGTCCTAGCCATTAAATACGTCATCGTATTCGGTGCATAAATTTTGTTTGTCGCCAGGAAATGCATTGCAACTAGTTTGTCTGGTTATCAAGTCTTTTGATGAGCCTAACCTACTGCATGCTTCAAGCCTAAAATAGGCGTAGAGCTACCTTTACAACTACGAAATCAATTACATCTATTTTCGTGTTTGTTTCTACTTGGACAGTGATTTCACCTATGGGTAATATCTTGAACCCACCATACGCTTCTAGTTGTACCTTACTTTTTCGTAGGTTACAAACTAAGTTTGAATTTTTAATCAGCTCGTAAGGTAACACATTGACCTCAGCACCTGTATCAAGTTTGAAATTGATGTTAAAGTGTTTATCTAAGAGTATATTTTTGAACCATACCTTTTTCTGAATGGTATTTACCAGATGTACTGAGTCAATCAACTCTGCTTGTGTGCTTTCTTTTGCCTCTTGATGTTCGTTGATATTGTGTATAGGTTGGACATGTCCTTTTGTGGTTTGACTTGCAGAAACACGTCTCTTCAAACAAACGTTACTGAAGTGGTTTGGCTTTTTGCAGTAATTACACACTTTTCCTAGTGCTGGACAGTTCTGATTATAATTGTGAATCTTTCCACATCTTGTACATTGGTTTTTAAACGATTCAAATTGTGACGATGTTGGTTTTATCTGGTCAGTACATTCATGTACTGTGACACTTTCTTTAGTCACAATTTTCAAGTTTGTTTCAGCTAGCTCAATACTTTTGCAATGTTCAATAATTTTGTCTAATGAAGCATCGTCTCTCAGCAAACGTTCCTTCGTTTCTTTAGAAAAATGCCTAGAGCTATTTGCTTTCATCAGTTTAGATTCTTGATCTCCAAAATCACAACTAACAGTATGTCTTAAATTAGCCAGAACTTGTCAAACGGTTCTCCTTCTGCTTGTCTGCATGAAATAAGTTGAAAACATCCATGATTTCATTCTTTTTTGGTAACAGTATTTCAAACTTATCAATTATTGATTGTACAGTTTCATCATCAACATTTGTAGTTAAAGTGTTGTATAGTTTTGCAAAGCATCCTTACCCATAAGGTTCTTCAATCTTGCGACCTGTACAGCGTTGGACTTCTTGTTGTTTCCGTTGCCAAAAAGTAATTCTCAATGTCATCTTTGAATTGCTTAAAGTTTTCAGGCACATTGCCCGTTAACAACAATATATCTGGTTTATTGAAATCCATGGATTAGAAGTTCTTTTTAGTCTGAACCAGTTATTTTCTCAAAACTTCGACTGCGCCATCTTTTATTATTCAGACTTTTTAAGAATAGAGTTAAACAATTTTATATCAGTTCAACTGTATAGTTTTTGTAAACATAACACTGAAGAATGTACAAAACAAATGATAATGTTTAACAAAGCTTAGAACATATGATAAATATAAGTAAATGGGTATTATTTAAAACTTCAAAACACTATATTTTATATAATATTTGTAGTAGTGTAGTACAAACGTTCCTTTAGTAGTCAATATCTCAGTCAAGTTCGTTCCCAGCAAAATCGGAATATCGGAAGTCCCTTTTTGGGGGTTAGGGAGTGTTAATCAAAAGGTGGTTTTAAATATTTAAAAACAATGCATCTCGTTCGATTTAAATAATAATTGAAATAAGTATCTATCTATTTAACATGTAATTCTTCAGTATGCCTACAACTATGAAAACCTTTTTCAAAATAGTGGCAAGACATTATTTTTACAATAAAGCTATATTGATGATTTTCTAGAAAGTGGTTACCACTACATTACGGCCATGTATGACTGGTGGGCGTAAATTAGTGAGGGTGCTAACTGAATTAAGGAGGTTTTTCTTTCAAGGTGACACATTTGGTTTTGTAAACAAAGGTCTAACTTACCCATGACCTATACTTTTATATAGGTAAGTAAACTTTGACATCTAAAATAAACAACATGTCAAAGGTGTTTTCTACATCTGTTTAAATGTTGTTTAACGTCCTACGCTACATTACGGCCGTTATATGGCAATCAACTTTCCTAAGGAAACCATAGCTTAACAGCGGAATGAGTGGTCCGATGTTAATGAAGTTTGAAATTATTGTTCCCTTCGTGATTAGTGTTAAAACTCGCAGTAAAGAACATCTAAATCTGAAGTCGAAGGCCACAGCGAGGCTTTCAGTAGGAAACTGCATAAACGCACTCACGCCAGCGACACTTTACCGTTTATCTGCGTGACAACCTGATTAGAAAAATAGCACTGTAATTGAATTTAACTCAAGTTTAAGTTTAAAACAAATCTGTTTTGACAAATCCTGTTTATAGTTGGCAGTGAAATCAAGAACTAATTGGTTAAAACTTGCGATTGAGGTTCACAAAGTGAGTTTTAATTAATGTTAGTTAAGATTCAAGATCAAAGAAATAACGTTAAATAAAGACTGCACCAGGACAATGTTTCTTGACCTGTTTGATGTCAGGTTTCTACTTCCTTATTAATTAGTTTAGCCATGGAATAATTTTTAGGCTTTTTATTTCTTTAGATTACAAAAGAAACGTTTTAATTACGAGTATGTTCACATTACGTATATCTAAGTATGCTCATTAGTTAAAAGTGCAAGCTTAGATGGGTGTTTCATCTTTCAAAGCTGAATTTTCAACTTAGGGGCTGCACGGCGACGCCTCTATGCACTGTAGAACTTCGTGACGTGGTCCTGTAGTCCAGCTTCATAGGTCCGATTTTGAGGGTGATATAGGTCCAAAGCGGCTCAGATAGTCTCAGTGATTATCTGATGATACGCATCAACTCCACCATCGTTTAGACGTATCAGACCATCACCTGCGTGGTTCGGAAGTCACGTTAAGCCGTTGGTCCTTGTATTCCCATTGGTCATTAGGATATTAATTAATGACCCATTCTAAAGAAGATTCGGTCTTAGTTTGTAACAAGACTACTTCACCTCATAACTACCACTCATCACCGTCATCCTTCACCACATATTTGCCTTAAAATACTCCCATGAGAGTGGTCGGCATGTCAAATAGTAATTTAGTGAACTTGACTGAAGTCTGACAGATTTGCAAAAAGCGCCGCTCGAATCGAATTTCCTTTGCTATTTGTTACTCCAATTTGACCCACTCACAGCCTTACGGTGTTACAGATCATTGAAACCTCTTTTTGGTGAAAGATTCCCCCTTCCCCAAAGGGAGATCCGGTGATCCGATTTTACTGATGAACAAACCCGACATAGATATTTACAAAAGGAACATTTGTACTAAATTTGGTGATAATCGGACAACAAATACGACCTAAATCACCATCCTTGTAAACGTACTTTTCCTTCAGTTAAGAATCATGAAGTGAATTTTTTATACGACTACTGATAGTTCAATGTGTGTTGAGGAGCCATAACAGCCATAAATATCGCTGAATCCATAAATTAACTCCGGGTTGAGCAGCTGTTTGAGTTTGGTTCCAAGCAATTAATCACTTTTTGTCTTGTCACAATGTTCCACCATTTAAACCCATCAACTTTCTACTGTGTCAAAAGCCGCTCTCCTTCTAACGTATATGTCGAAGTTTTATTATGAACTTCGATGTGTGATTATTTTCTAATTGTTTGTGGCATCGTCTTGTGGTTCCTCATTACTAGTGGTTTCTGGGAACTATAGGATGCTGCTTATAATAATACCCTTATTAAGCATTTTGATTACAATATTGCTCTCTTTCTCAAAATACACCATTATCGCAATATAATTTGCACTAAAAATAATTGGCTAGAACCTGCCACCTATTTTATTATTTTTATTTACAATTGTTAAGAGTAACTTTAATGACACCCGGATTTTCAAATTGGTTCAATTGATACGCTACTCATATTGTGTAGGTATCAAAAAATAGATTAAAGAAATCTGATGTTTAAATATTGTTTAAAATACAAAACGTTTACAAAATAAATTTTAACAAAGAACTTTGGGTTCATCTTATATAATAGTAAAACTATGTCCTAAAGTGACATTTAAAATGAGCGAGGTTCAAAAAATACTTAAGTTACGAATGATTAACTTTTCGTCGTGATGCAATAATAATGAGAAATAAATTATGTTTTAATAGTATACATAAACTTAAAGAAAATATTATTTTAACCTGAGCATTCTAAATTATATTGTTTTGAAGAAACATCCGTTAACTGATTTACTATAGGTCGATCAGTGTTAAAATTCAAAACAAACTCGTTGAAACTGCTGATGTCCATGCCACAAAAAGATCTTTGAAATTATATTTTGTCCCTTGGGAGTAAAAGATCATAAAAACCTTTTTTCGCCGGGGGGTGAAAAGGCAACTTTAGCACGTCAATACATGTTTCTAAAGCAACTGTTGACAAGTTTAAGTTTAAAATGATCAAAACCTTTTGTCAATTTGCTCTGAAAACAGCTGATTTGATTACATGTATTGACGTGCTAAAGTGTCACTTTTACACTCAGGTAAATAAAGTATTGTTTTGATGACGATTTTCTCCCTAGGGGAAAAAAATAATTTTATGATCTTTGTTGGCATAACATCAGCATGGTGGAGTTTGTTTTTGTTGCTGAATTTTAACGATGAGACAGTAAATCAGTGTTAAGTTGTTTCTTCAAAACATTAAAATTTAGACTGCTGAGTTCAAAACTATGTTTACTGAATTCCCTATAATATTAAAACATTTAACATCATTATTATTTGCATCATGACAAAAGTATCGTTCATCACTCCGCCCGAAAGTGTCTTTTGCCCCTCGGTCATTTAACGTTAACTTGACCTCGTGTCAAAAGTGTCACTTCAGGACCTCTGATATACCATTTTATCTAAAGAAAAAGGTCCACCCATACTAAAAGTGCAATTAATTTTTGGACACCCGCAATACAGCCAAATACAGTTCTCTGTTTAGCAGTCAGTTCTAGTTTTCCAACTGCCCTGGAAGCAGGATTTCACTCAGTCATAAGCCGGATTTCCGGTGAGAACTTTTGCGGGAGATTTGTGGGATTCCACTTGTTTGTTGTTTCAGTTCCTCAGGATTACTGTCAAGCTCTGGACAACAGCTTTG
The DNA here is from genome assembly GCA_018831715.1 of Matsumurasca onukii. Lineage (NCBI taxonomy): Eukaryota > Metazoa > Arthropoda > Insecta > Hemiptera > Cicadellidae > Matsumurasca > Matsumurasca onukii. Next base: position 1,172,520 of record CM032059.1, read on the forward strand.
GATTGATGTAATCGTCACAAGATGAATAAACTTTTGGTGTGAACATTTTATAACTTTACAACGTAGTTATTGTTGTTAGATTCAATTAATCAATTTTAACAGGGCTTTCTAAAGGTCCTTGTTTAGATCACTCACTATTCTGTTGTACCACAGAATAGAATGTCTACAGATATTTAATGGGACAGGGAAAAGGTCCCGGAGGCTGATAAGGATCCGCCTCCGCGGTCACAGGGATAGGGTTGAAGTCGACCGCCCAAGGAACGACACCGCGCTCGTAACAGGGGAAACAACGGGCTTTCTCAACTGATGCGGCCTGTCAAACCCTCGCATGAGGTTTTGTAGATGGCATCTTGCCATGAAGGTTAAATTCAGATATGTTAATTTTTATGGAAAGGAAAGGTTTGATAAGTTTATCTGTCCTTAAGCAGCGGCCAGTGTCATCATTAATATCTCAAGGCTTCCGGTTTGTTTAAAAATACTTCTTATTTCATTTCAAAACAACTCTGAACTCTTTATTTACAATTTTATCAACATCATAATAATACTGGTATTTTAAAATAACATGTGTTTTAACAAAAACAAAGATTATTTCAAACATCTCCCCTTTCTGAAACAAGTACTTCTCTTTCCTGATGAAAATGAGTTTCTTCTGAAAGTGTGCTCTGTCGGTGCACACATGTAAGACCTTGGAGCGTCAGTTGTACTTTTATTACACCTGGTTCCCAGTATTTTGTTCTCGTATCCTGGATGTACACAGGGTCATTGTCTTTAAAGATAACCTCATGTCTGCTTGCTTGATCATAGCAGGTTTTATAGTCTCGATTATTTTCATTTGGTTGTTCTCTCGTGAAACTATCTTCGGTTGCAATCTGTCATTAGGAACTGGAAGTCTTGATCTTAAGACCCTACCGTAATTGTGATGGTAATTAAGTCCTGCAACCACACTGTTCCTGTAGTTTAATGCTTAAATTTAGATCAATACCTGATTCTGAAGAGGTTCTGATTAGCTTCTTTGCTATATACCTTTTTCAGCAAGCCCATTTGACTGCGGGTAGTTAGGGCTTGTAGTTTTGATTGTAAAATTCCAGTCTTTTGCAAACTCCCTAAGTTCAAATGAATTGAAGGGCATGTTATCTGCCACTAATGTTTGTGGAATTCCAAGTCTAGAAAATATTTGTCAACGCATTTTTACAGAGGCACTTGTTTTGTTATTCATTTTGATCACTTCCAACCATCTTGAATGGTAGTCTACCAATACGAGGTATATTTTGCCAGCACACTCGGCGATGTCTACAGCAACCTTCAGGAATGGTACATCTGGTATTTCATGGCAAATTAGGGGTTCACTAATGTTAGATCTTCTAAATTTTTGGCAAACAGTACACGTTTCTACGATACTTTTCACTGCAGCTCTTATTCCTGGCCAATAGTAGAAATTGGACACGATCGAGTTCATTTTAGTTTCTCTAAGTGAGTTTCATGTAGTCTCTTAATGATCAAATGTCTTAACTTCTGGAATGATGATACGATTTTGGTAATACAGTAAACCATCAGATAATTCAATGTCATTTCTTATTTTGAAGTAATGTACAAGATCTCCTCCAGTATTTATTGTAGCAGGCCATCCGTTCTGGTAATATTCTAAAACTTTGCATAAGTCATCATCGTTGTTAGTCTACTTTAAATTCTTTTAAACGTTCGTCTGAGAACTTGACAATTCCGGTTTCACTAACACAATGTACCATGTCTCGCATTGTTTCATCTATTTTCTCGTGCGTTTTGACACCGCACCTAGACAAATAGTCAGCCACGTACATGTATTTGCCAGCCAAGTATTGCAATTTGAACTGATATGGCAATAACTTCAACCTGAGACGTCTCAATCTGTTATTTTGTATTTTGTTTATTGGTTTGTTCACGAGGGTTACAAGAGGCATATGATCTGTATGCACAACCATTTTTCTTGTCCATAAACATAAGTATGTAGTTTCGAAAATAGAAAACTATGGCTAACAACTCTTTTTCTATCTGAGCATAGCCTACCTCAGCAGAGTTTAAAGATCTGGAGGCCATGTAGACAGGTTTTTTGTTTTGCAGTAAACAACACCCTAAAGCATCTTGTGAAGCGTCACACTGAATGACGATGGGAGAATTCATATCAAAAGCAGCTATTGATCACTAGACACAACTTCTTTGATACGTGCAAGTGCTGTGGAGTGAACATTAGTCCATTCCCAGTGAACATTTTTCTTCAGTAGTTCTCTTAGTGGTGATATCATGTGTGATAAGTTAGGAATAAATGTTCTCAAATAGTTGACCATACCCAACAAACTTTGTAATTCCGTCTTGTTTGTAGGATTTTTCAGTGCTTTGATTACCGCCACTTTGTCTGGATCAGGGCGCATGCCTGATTCACTGAATATCACACCCAAATATTTTATTTCAGGCAAACAGTACTGAAATTTGTTTTTGTTGAATTTAATATTCAACTCTCTGGCTCTGTTTAGAACTTTAGTAAGAATTTCATCATGTTCTTCCATGGAGTTTGCTGCTATGCATAGATCGTCAAAGTAAACTGTAACTCCAGGTATGTCTTCAAAATACCTAGCAACGCATTTATGAAACAATTCTGGCAGATTACTGAGGCCGAAGGGACAGCGTAGAAATCTGTATGTACCAAATACTGTACTAAAATTGCACAATTTCGTTGATTCTTCATCTAGTTTAATGTGGTAAAATCCATCTTTAATATCCAGAATGCTAAAGAACTTTTTCTTTGCTAGTTTAGGACTGATTTCATCAATAGTTGGAATGGTAAATCTCTCTCTAACTATAAATTTGTTCAAGTTTTGCGGATCAATACAGGGCGTAGTGATCCATCTGGTTTCTCTACTACTACCACGTTAGACACCCAAACGGGCTCATTTACTCGTTCAATTACTCCTTTTTTAACAAGATCGTCTAATTTAATTTTGAATTTGTCATGAATTTTCAACGGAATTCTCCTTGCTGAGTTGGCTTGAGGAACTGCATTGTTAGATAACTTTATTGAACACTGATCGGAAAACAGCCCAGCCCATCAAATACATCTCTGTAAGTGTTGCACAAACGCTCCTTACTTGTATTAACAACATCAGTGTTCTGTTTTACATTGGACACATCATCGATTCTTTGTATCAGTTGAAGTCTCATACACGCTTCAAGTCCTAAAATCGGTATTGAATTTCCTTTCACAATTATAAAATTGAGGACATCTATTTTAGTGTCGGTTTCTACTTGAGCACTCAACTCCTAAAGGTATTATTTTAAAACCACCGTATGCTTCTAGTCGGGTTTTACTTTTTTGAAGTTTACTTACTAGCTTAGTTTCTTTAATTAAATGATAGGGCAAAATATTTACTTCAGCTCCTGTGTCTAGTTTAAATTCTACTCTTATATTATCATCTATCAGGATGTGTTTGTACCATACCTTTTTGTTTATTGTGCTAACCAAATGTACTGAGTCTATATTTTCGACTGTATTTTCTCCTGGTTGGTCAGGATGTTTTCCTCTTGAATGTTGTATAAGGTTGAAAGTGTTTTGTTGACCTTGAACATCATTTTGACGATGTTGATTCCGTTTACAAACAGACATTGCTGAAGTGATTCATCTTCTTACACCAGTTACACGTTTTCCCAAGTGCAGGACAAGTTTGATCTCGAGTATGATTTCTACCGCATTTGAAACATTCTTTCAGCCCTAATGTTGTAGGTTTGTTCCAGTGACGAATTGTTAGTAAATGGCTTGACTTGGCAGGTTTGAACAAGATCAGAAGCATCCTTTCCTTCATTTATCAAACTTATGTTGGTTTCTGCAAGCTCAACACTCTTACAGTAAGAAATCATCTTGTCTAGAGTAGCATCATCTCTTAACAAACGTTCTTGGGTTTGACGAGCAGATATGCCTAAAGCAATTGGGCTTTCATTAATTTGGCTTCTTGGTCGCCAAAATCGCAGTTCTTTGAGACAAAATTGGCCAAAATTATCAAATGGTTCTCAAGCTTTTTGTTACATGTTATGAATTTGAAAACATCAATTATTTCGTTCTTTTAGGAATGCAATACTTCTCTAATGCTGTAAATTGATTGCACTGTCTCATCAGATTCTGTTTCTTTAGGTAGTGTGTTATAAACTTTTAAGGCATCCTTACCCATTAAATTCTTAAGGCGAGCAACCTGAACATTGTTTGACTTTTGGTAGCTTCAGTTGCAATAAAGTAGTTGTCAATATCTTCTTTAAATGTTTTGAAATTTTCAGCTACATTACCATTGAACGACAGTACTTCTGGTTTGTTGAATTCCATGGTTTCTTTTGTATCAGTTTTTAATATTTGTTAACTTTTGACTGCGCCATGTTTAAAAATACTTCTTATTTCATTTCAAAACAACTCTGAACTCTTTATTTACATTTTATCAACATCATAATAATACTGGTATTTTAAAATAACATGTGTTTTAACAAAAACAAAGATTATTTCAAACAAGGTTTACATCGCGTCATATCAGAGATAAAACATCTATGTGTATGTTGTTTGATGTACAACTACACTTAATAAAGACCAAACTGCTACGAGCGTCTCAATTTCAGCTTGCCTCGTCACAATTTTGCACGACAAATCAAAGGCTTATTTAGAACTATGGGTCTTCGTTCTCACAAACACGGCTTACAATAATATTAGTAGTAAGCGGCGAACAGGTTTAAAAATCTCAACTACAGCTAAAATCTAGCATCACAGCTGAGATATGACAATCGTTGATTGGAAAACGAAAGTTGTATATTAACCATTGGAGACATCGTGGTTTCGTCATGAAATTACCATTTCCACAATTCAATGTAAATGTCTGCGCCATCTGTTCTATGCTAGATTTAAAAGTATTAATAATTATTAATTATTATTATTATTATTAAAATTATTAATTAACTAATAGTGGTGGAGATCAATCCAATAAGAAAACCGGATTTTTCCGGCCACTTCAGGAAGAAAACTACTCCCAGGAAATAGCCAAAAAAGTCCGGTTTTCTTTATTGTTGCTTGAATTTTTCAAAATGTCTAACTCCTTCTCCTGCGTACATACTGTACACAAGGAAGAATTACTAATTTTTAGAATCAGATTTTGTATTAAGGCAAGAATAAAAAAAGGTAAAGTTTGTCTTGGTTAACGAGGGGTAGTTAGGTCTACAAAGTCCTCTCTACCACTCAACCTCGACCTTTACCTAGCGTTATCGTAGGCCGATAGTCACTTTAGAAATGTGTTGACTGCAGAGTTTGAACCCGCGCCAGCGGAGTCGCGCAGATTCCAACCTGCTGAATAGTGTGTCATCAAAATTGTTTGAATTTGATGTGTCCATACCAATAAATTTTCTGATTTCAACAATAAAGAAAATTCAATCTACACAAAAATATTCAAAGAAACTGCAATAAACCTGTTTATTAAATACAAATCAGTGATATCTCGTACCATTATTTGTCTGATTCCAAAATTTTAATTCAAGTAGTAAAATGCACAGTGAAATAGTCAAGGAAACAGCATGTTTATTTAAATGAAAATTTGAGACATATCTCAGTGTGGCTCAGCTGCTGCCTTATTCAGTCATAATTAAATGCTTGTTTTAATTTCTTGGAAACTCAGACCATAATTTGTTATCATTTCATCAAAATAATACTGTATTATTTTTACTTGAAGTAAAAACTGGGTTGAAATTGAAACGGTGCAAATAAAAAGTCAAATCAGCATGGCACTTGTATATTTCAGTTGTAGGACAGCCTTATAACTCACTAAGTTTTCAATTTGGAAAACCCATCTTAGATTGTAACCTTTTTTTAAAATACGTTTTAGCTCTTTTTTATACATTTTCACATTTTTTTTTTTCTATAGCTTTAACGTTATTAATGTTTAGCAGATAATTTCATTCTACATTCCCGACAAATTAAAATATGAGAGAAATGTGCTGAGAGAAACAATTTAGTCCTGGTTTTCCAAGTAACTTTAATAAATGAAGGTATAAATCTGTTTTCTTCGATTTTAATTACAAGATGAGTGGACTTAATTAAAGAATATTTTCACGCTGAATTACTTCAAGTTCAGTCATTAATTTCACACAGGGTGGTTCTCTGATATAATCAGCTTTTCTTGGTTTTGTTCATAATTAAAATGTATGTATAATTTTCTGCAGTTATATATGAGTATATTAAGGTGGTAAGAATTATTCAACATTGCGCCAAAGTTAGATAGATCTTCAAAATTATTGTTTGCACAACATTATGTTATGTACCTTGCCTTTTGTTGGTTGATATTGTGTTTTATTTTTTATTCCTTTTATCTACACAGTTAAAACCACATTAAAAGATCACACTCTTATGTACTCTTATAACTACACATTTTAATTCATAACATTGTATTATCAATCTTTGAGACACCGACCACTCTTAGAGGGTATTTTAAGATAAATATGGAATAATGGTTAATTTGATGAGTTTTTTGACGGATAATAAGATGTCAAAACTCCCTCAACTAAAATAAGCTGAACTTACAAAAGTAAAACCTTTGATTTTTGCAATTTTTATTTTGTTGAAATGAAAGTTTTGGTAGTGGGGAAAGATCTAGATACTAAAAGTTGCCAACAAACAATGTAAAGCTGTGGATTTTCTTGGTACATCTGTTCCTATAAGGTTCAATGGATCTCCTAAATATAAATATTACTTAAAGTAAGGCATGTGAAGTGGCTTTGTTAATCAAATGTATCTCAAAGACCAAAATTGAAACAAATATCTCATTTATCTTTTGATCAAAATGTTTGTTTACACGAACATCTTCGCACTTTTGTTGCAAAGATGCTATCATTGTATACTTAGAATACCACAAAGTAGATGGACAAAACATCAAGAATAATGTTTTATGTTGTTCACAATAACAGCTAGAGGTTGATTTAGTGTTAATCATTATTTTCTAGTCTAAATAAATATTTATTGCATTTTGTTCATTGAAATTGTATGTATACAGCAGTTGTATAAAATCATTAAATCTTGATTACGTGTTTTGAGGTTAAGCTTTTAGCTGTGAAATCATCATTACATCAATCCAAGGTCTGACCATCTACTGATATATTTAAAGCTAGTCACCTCCCACAGCTGGCAGTACAGTGGGAGGGGTGTTTATAGGTCAAGGGGTGAGGAGGGGGTTGGGGACTAAATACGTCCTAAGATCACTTGATTGGTCCCCCTGAGACCCTGATCATCTGGCCTCCTTTCATCCCGACCTTAATCACCACATCTTCACTGAAATATTCTCTGATTACCATTATCAACGGAGGCAGAGCGCAAACTATTTGGTTGAGAGTCTCCCATAAGCATGAGGAGTGGGATTATCTCATGGACAAAATCTTGAGAAATACCTATAAAAAGGTGCAGAATTGTACTAGATTTGTCTTAATTTTGACTTTTTATTGATTTGGTAGTTGGTGTTTAATTTTAAAATTTTAACGTCTGAGAGGGTACATTTCACAAAAGATGAAAATTAAACAATTGTCAACAATGATCACAAACGCTTTTGTTTTTAAGAACAATCTTACAAAATGCAAACAGGCAACTGAAAAATTATGTTAGAAGAGAATTTTAATACCTTCATTGAAATTTGCGGAAAAAGTTAAACACATATATTAAAGAAAAGGTTTTATTAAGAATATCAATCTACAAGTTTATGAGACTTATAAAAGTACATAAATACAAAAATATAGTCTAAGCATTAAAAACACACTTCAAAATTCAAAAAGGCACTTCATCGTTAAATATTTCAAGCTATAAAAAGGAACTTCAGTCACTTGCCTATATTGAATTAATGATAATATTTAGCAGTATCTAAAACTATGCAAAACAGAATTACGTCCTATAAATATTACGTTAGATCCCAAATGCTGCTGAAATCTACCTAGGTATTGAAAACAATGTTATTTACGTGATTCCCAACGGATTCTAATTCATTTACAAAAAAATCTTGTATAAGTCTGTGTTATATTAAATTAAAAATTAAAAAAACAGCGGCTAAGTAAATATGTCTAACATGAAGTAAACGCTACTACAGTAGATTCCCTCTAGACCTTAAATCGCCCGTAGGATGGTTCTACTGATCACATGGGCGTAAGACATATTCCTTTTCCAAAACAAGCAATGTTTGGACCTATTTTCCTGGTGTTTTTGTGATGTGTTATAGGAAAAGAACGGTTTGTTTTGTTGACACATCCAGGTGCACTGTACATTCCTTTTGTAGGTTTTCTCTATTGTTCACAAACATTTTACCTTTTACTCAGCTGGCTGGTCCATTGTTTTGTCAAGTAGGAGGTCAACTAGAGGGATATAATTACACTCCAGTTAGATCTTACATTTTCACTTTTCAGTTATAATAAACACTATAAAATAAATGTGTTGCATTTTTCATCTTCTACTGTCCCTTGTTCGTCTCCGATGACTCGACTGATAACCGTCCGGGTGCAATTTTTTTTGTTTCATGTCACAGTTTCTAGGTTGCTGGTACTCTTGTGGTTGATGTGTTTGATCTGGAAAATAGAAAAGATTTTGACTACAGGTGATTCAAAGATTGCATTGGTGCTGCATACTCCTTAAAATAATTAATATAACCATGCAGCCAACTAAAACAAATTGTTTAACCAACTAGTTACAGAGTACCACATCCCTCCCATGATATGTCCCATGAAACAGCTTCTGAGTGCTGTTTGACTCCTGGGGTTGTTTCTGAGTGTAATTTTTACCGGTGGTACCTCTTGTAAAGTAGTATTTTCATAGGTGATAAGCTCTTTTAAAAGAATAGAACTTTTACCCTGGATTTCATTAGTGGTTTTATCCTTTCCCTTTACTTAAATCCCTTAAATCTCGTAAATACTTTTTGTCTCTACGCTAAGAATTTCAATAGGAACAACCCGGAGAGTTCGACTTTGACAACATTCGCTACAACAACACAAAATACGAGAAGCCTTTAAAAATGTAACAAGTTACTAAGCTTAACAATCGTTATCTGACCTTGTCTCTTGGAGTTGAACTGAGGAGGAAGCAGGTCGAAGCGCTCTAAATATCTCAGAGTTGTAAATGACATATTTGTGTTTCCGTTGGCCACATTGTACATCCTTAGATCCTGCATTCGCTCCGGGGGTCCTGGAACCATGTAAAACTAAGAGTTAGTGGAAAAATCCCAAAATAATTTTAATGATTTAACAACTCTGATTTGATAGTTCAGTTGTGTTTTTATATCAAATGTAACTTAAAATCATTGTTACATCTTAAGTACAAATTTTATTAGTTGCCTACACTTAAACTATCAATGTGAAAACATAATAGGGTGAATTCAAAATTCAGTATTCTTCAACCTAAAAGTGTAAACTCGCATTCAATCACCAATTGGGCTTTTCAACTGAAAACCGTGAAACGAGCATTTCAAAATTCTGATTCCAAGGTAACAAATCTTTGAACAAGGATTTCAAAGCACTCTGAGCTAGAGTACAACATTTTTCATTTTAAATCAGATTAAGTTGGGTTAGGTTTTTACTCTTTCAGGGTGTCCAGCGCCAAGCCAGAAAATGAAATTCGACATTTCCGTTTTCCGCATTAACATTTTACCTAATTCCCATACATCTCAAAAATTGTGTTACTGACCTGCCATTACTAAAATGTATTAAAATTGTATTTTCTGTGAAGTTAAATTATATGTATATATCACTAGTGATCTATTCCAACATAATTACGCTTTAAAAAAGATTATTCATTAAATTGTGTTCAACTTATATCTAACCTAAACAGCCAGCCTGTCCTACTATAGGTTACAAACATTTAAGTATAATATTGTTCTTCTAAGGGTAAGCCTATAACAGTTTTCAAAATTATATTGAATAGTTTAAGGTTTTAAAAAAGAAACTAATAATTAATTAATAATTTGTTTTAAGAATCATACTTTGGAAGTAAAAGCATGGCAATAACGCATGACTCTGATGTGACAATACACGCTCCACATCCCTTGTTTACTCGACATACGACAGCTGCAGCTAACTTGCATATAGCGTGACTCACGCAGTTCACCCAAGGTCAAGCCCAGTTTGTACGGTTATGTGACACAACCCTCCTCCCCACCCTCAACTATGTGAAAAGTGTAATGAGTTAAATCTAATTCCTTAGCTGATCATTGAAGGACATGTGTGAATGCAGTTGATACAATTTTAACGTTTCTGCATTGTTTGAATAAGGTTTTCGTTAACAAATGAAAAACAAATATGTAATTTAACTCAAGATGATTTTATTTGTAAGACAGTTTCTAAATAACACAACCAGTCTGAGAAGAAAATGTTAGGAAATTTACATTTTTTGCAACAGGTTTTGAGTCACAATATACTAGCAAAAATAGGATCTAGAAACTTTTCAACAAACACCATTAACATAAATGAGATCTGTTATTCTACAGAAAACCACAGCAAGGTTAAATTGTCACTTTATTAAAATACCATATTCTGTCCTATTTTAAAAATATCGCTGAGTAAATCAAGAATTTATACATAACAAATATTTAATTCACAAAACGGTATACATTCAAAATACTGTACAATCAACAAACGCTAATATTTCTGTAGGTGCTGCAAATGAATGAATATGCAATGGGGTAACTGACAATTCAATTATTATTTAATACAGTTCAAAAGGCATTTCGACGTAAAAGTAGGATAGGTACAGAATTTAGTGTTATTATTATCTCGCCTTAAATAGCAGGTATGTAAGTGTAAAGGCCCTCAAGTTAATTGGTGCGCGGTAGTTTGAAGATTGTTGAGGTGCACTGGTGTAGATAGGTGGATTTGGTGTAACAGCTGATAACTGCACAGTGTTGTTTAATGACCAAGTAGGGAGGATGAAGTTTACAGGTGCAGCTAACTAAACAACAACCCCTCACAGCACTCCACACGCCTCCCTACCCTTGCAGGCTCACTGTAGACTGCACTAAGGAGTCAAGGATTACGACGACTGCACCAGTCACATTCCCGGTCCCCATAGTAAACTGGCTCATAAGTCACTTAGCTGCCTCCTCAGACAGTTCCACTTCATTTTGGCATTAATACTTTGATGGACAAAGAATTCTATTTTAAACTAGTTTTATTTTCAGTCGAAAAACCGTATCAGTGATTAAAATTCCGTACATTTCCCACACACAAAATTCCCCACATACCTCGGTTTTCCTCGCGCATGGATGCCCTGTCTTTGGGCTCAAATAGCACTTTTGCATGAGATAATTTTTCAAAGCAATTTACAAGAGCTGAGTCACAGTTAAGGGTGGACCAACGAGGGTGTTCAAAATGGCTAGATGAGGGAGCTAAAGATTGGCGATTTTATAGGGGATGAAAGCGCAACTTTTCCTGAGTTCAGGACACTTTGTGTGGCCAATCTGAGAGGCTGTGGAGAGAGCTGTGTGCGTTTTTCTAAAAGTAGTTGTTATTCTGCCTCGTTTTGTTTTGATGGTGAAATTAAATTAACAAAGTTCAGCAGTAAAATGTTGCTATCTTCTGGGTAGGAATTTGTCAGAAACAGTAGCAATTATTAAAAAAGCTTACAAAGAAAATGTATTGAGCAAACCAGAGTTTTACGAGTATTTTTCCCAAATTCAAGATGGCGCCATGTCGATTGAAGACAAGCCTCGTGAAAACTGGTGAAATTGTTCAGAAACAACCATCAATATTGCGAGAAGACCGTCACAGACCATTGAGAATGCTTCTTTGTTGTCTGTAGTGTGTTGAAATTAAGTTTAGCGAATTTCAACACACTCCAGACGTAAATTGGGGCGATATGGAGACTGTCTCTTTCATCATGACAATGTGCCTGCCCAAGTAGCCATCTCAGTGCGCTAGCTTTTGGCCAATACCAGCATGACCACCCTTCCCCACGACCCATACTCACCAAATCTTGCCCCACCCAACTTTTTTTGGTCCCCTATAATGAAAAATTACATAAAAGATCACTGTTATGACAAAAATGAAGGATTGAAAAGGCAAGAGAAGATGGAGCGTGCAGCCATTCAGACTAAGGGGTATGAGGGGTGCTTTAAACCATGGGAGCATCAAATGGACAAATGCATTACACTAAATGGAGAGTATAATATGGAAGATATACATGTAAACTTGTAAAACAATTAACAAAATATGGTGTTTATAATGAAATTTCTGTTATTTTTGGGTAACCTCCTATGTTTACAAATAATAGTGGAGGCCGATTGATATTCCACACCATTACCATAGGCCAAGCAATGTTCACAAAATCTAATCAAAGTCAAAATTTATATCTGACCTGACAACTGAACTACTGACAAACTCAACCTAAATTTTTGATTAGTTTCATACATTTATTTCTTTACTTCAGATTGTATCCAACAAGGCAATATTCAAATGAAACCTGTATAAATAAACTCCAATCACTCTCTTACCAGTGGTTTGATAGTCTCTGTACTCTTGGTTCCCAAGTATGGGCTGGAAGTGTGGAGTGTTTGGCAGCATGTTCATCATGAAATCATCACTACTCGATGGTGGAGGGCCGTGAAATGTAACTCTGCAAATTAAAACTTTGTTATATAACTATACAATATACACTATTAGTAATTGTTTAAAAAAAATTTAAGTGTCGTCCTATTTACTCTGTGAGTTAATTTTAATTAAAATAATTTATTTTGTAATTTTTATTTTGTAAATTATAAAAAAACAAAGCCAAATTAAATTACAAATACAAAATGCAAGTCACAAAATATTACAAATAAAACAAAATAAACAAACAACAGCTGTTATAGTTTTATTTGTTTTCAAGTAAGAAAGTTGTTTACTTTTGGTATCCTTAGAAACCTAGGCTAGTAAGTTATTTAGCAGCTGATTTAACTGTTTTCTATGAAATACCACAAACTGACTAATTTCTGCTCAGTGCTCTGAAAGTCAAAGTGTAGAAATTCTGAGTAAATAATACAACTAAAATAACTTTTAACCGGTAGGTTCTAGAACCACGGGAGCTGTTTGGATCGATTAGGATAGTAAAAATCTATTATACAGGAAAAACTGTGTTTTCATTTATGGTCAAACTAGAATTTTATAGGCAGAACAAAACTTTGAATGGTCACCATTTTAAAACAGCTGATCTGATCTAGCTGGTTAACAAACTCAACCTAGAGAATTACAAAAGGACATTTGTACCAAATTCCATGACAATCGGACCAAAACTGCGACCTGTAGAGTGGTCACACACATTTATACCGGGTGTTTCATAAAGGACTTTACAACTTTGAAAATTCATATACATTTTATTAAACCAGGTACAGAGCTGGTTTTGGTGTTGTTTTAAAGGAAAACACTTCAAGTTTTCACCCATGTAGTCCGCTAGTTCCTGATTACAACATGTTCGTGATAGCCCTAAAGTGGACGATTTTTGTGCGGTGAGCAAGAGGACAGTGTACCCTTTTCTTCTAAGAGAGAACCATCAATGGGATATTGTACCTTGATATGTTGCAAAAATTTCTCATACCACAGATCGATGAGGATGATCAAGAACGAAATGTTTTCTTTTTGGAAGATGGTGCACCACCACACTATCTGACTGTCGTTTGGGATTTTCTAAATTACCGCTTCCCAGGTCAATGGATTCCTTTGCCTTTGCATGAATCGCCCCGCCCCCCGCTCCCCAGACCTGACACCGCTAGATTTTGTCTTCTGTGGTTTCATTAGAGATATGGTGAACGTACCTCCTTTGCCGGCCACTCTATGTGAACTTAGAGCAAGAATTTACGCCGCTGCTGATTTAGTTACACCTGAAATTCTAGTGCAAGTCTAGGAAGAAATTGACTACTGATGGGATGTCTGCAGGATAACCAAGGGAAGTCACATAGAACATGTTTAGTTTAAGGTAACAAACTTGAAGTGTTTTCCTTTAAAATAACACCAAAACCAACTCTGGACCTTGTTTAATAAAATGTATACTATGAATTTTCACAGTTGTAAAACTTTTTTGAAACATCCGGTATTTGCAGTTTTGCCATTTGTCTCAGGAGATGTTGATAAGCAAAATAGGCTACTGCAAATTGCACCTTTCTATGACGTGTCTCTCTCTCTTTGGCAAGAGAAATGAATAGCTCTATTTCCTATGGTAATTCGCTAACAATTTGAGGTATTTCAATGTAATTTCTTGCACAATAAAACTTATTTAAATGTTGCTATGAAAATCACCTTTAGACCAGTTATTTTCCATATCACTCCTCTTTTCTTCTTGAGGGCAAGACTTTCTTGGATCCAGATGATCGGTCATTTTGGGTGGAGCAGGAGTCTTCTTCACTATGTTATTCACTTGATCCTGCAAAGTGATGCAAACAAACAAAAATGGTTTATTCAACTGAGTAAGTACTCCCACAAAAGAACTTGTGGGGTAAGTTCGTCCCCTTCTTGAACCTGAAACTTCAAATCAGATTTATAGAAGAAAAATATTGAGTGCAAAATTTACTCAATCTACTATTATTTGAGGAAACGTACAGAACATCCATCGTGTTTATTTCACAATTCAACCACTGCATTTTTGAATGGGAATCCCGTGCCTTTTACTTTTTTTTGTTATACAGTAGACGCCGCAACGACTCGCCAACCGGATTCAGGATGGTCCGAGTACCCTCGTAAAAAAAAAATTAAAATTTTAAATAAACGAAAACATATTTTGTTACATACAGTATATTTTAACATCAATTGAGTGGTTTTAAGGTATGTGGCTCAGCCAAACATGTCAGTAACCGATCTGGACATCAAATTACGCCATCTTGAGTCTACTTTATTGACTTAATGCACCAGGATATGCTTATTAGTATCCCTGATATTTTACAAAATCCGTGACTACCCTTCCGCCACATTAGTCCGTTCTATCAGGGTCTACTGTAGCTGTTAACGTGTTATTTTAAAACATGAAAGGTGACAATACCGGTGTTTTCTCCAGGTTATGAAATAAAAATATTGTTTATAACCACAAATTTAAAAAAAAACTATTATTTAAAATAAAATAAAAGTTTAATGTCAAATATGTAATTGTATCAAGATGAGAAAACGTTACTAAAGTTATAGTTTGATCACTTGTGCATTGGTAATACTTGCATTTGTTTTTTTTACCTATATAATAACGTAAAACAACTACCAAATAAATCATTAAATTACTATTTGAGATGCCCACTCTCATGAGGGTATTTTAAGGCAAATATGTGGTGAAGGATGAGTGTGATGAATGTTAGTAATGAGTTATGAGGTTAGTCTTGTTACAAACTAAGGCCAACTCTTCCTTAGAATCATTAATTAATAGTCCAATGACCAATGGAAATACAAGGACCAGCGGCTTAACGTGACTTCCAGCCAATGAAGGTGATGGTCTGATAGTCTAAACAATGGTGGGAGTTGAATGGGTATCATCAGATGATCACTGAGACTATCTGAGCCGCCTTAGACCTATATCATCCTCAAAACCTGACCTCCATGAAGCTGGATTACAGGACCACGCCACCAGTCCCAGTTAATAATAGAACTAACCTAATACAGTAATGATAATAATAGAACTAATAATAGAAAGTAGCAATCATTAGAGGTAACACAAAGAATTAAACTCAGGGATGACTGCTAAAGGGCGGAGAGACACAGTGGAAACCTCCAAGCGCGTGTCAGACTTAGGCTCTGGCTGAGGTTCTGGTTGAGGATGAAGGTGAAAGTTGGTGAGTCAGTTCTAAAAAGGTGCGAAGATACCCCAGCCCTCGACACTGCCGCACACATGAACATTTTATACCAAAAAATACACCTGAAGAAAACCTCTGTGATGACATCTGAACGGTTAATAAGTTACTTACAACAATTTTATAAAATGTCCATCCGAGCTTAGGAGCTGAAGATTCTTCTTCTGACACAGACTCTGAGAGACTGTCTGAGTTTTCGATCCACTTTCAAGTCACTGGTAAATTATAACAAAGTGTTTAAAAAAATTAAATAAATCACTTAAGTGGTATTCTTAAGACTAAGAACTAATAAGCACTTAAAGTTTGTGTTCAAATTTCCTGTTAGGATTTATCCTAGATCTATATTTGATTAACGTTTTTCAGGTTAACAAGCAGTTTGCTATTTCAAATTTTTCTTATCTCTGAAGTACAAGAGCTGTCTGCAAAGTAGATGACAGTTGCGCATAATGGCATGACCTAACCTCCTATTATTATGATTTCACATTCAACTGTTGACTACAACCCTTGGATTAGTTTGGGCAGATTTTCATTGCCGTACAATCATACATCATACAATCATAGCAACATAATTTTACATTTGATCTTGAAAGTAAAACTACTAGTGTTATTATTTTGATACACAGAAGGATTTTCCTGTTTAGTTTAGGTGCAAATAGTAATTTTTATTGACATTAAATTATAACCGGTACTTTTATTCCCAGCTATTTTTACTTTTCTTGAGAAAACACTTTGCAAACTATGAAAACTCCAAAAAGGAGCACAATTCTGTCTCCAAAGCATCAAAGCCAAAATTTACTTTTATTGACTTTTTCACTGTATGCAAAATGATTTCCAGCAAAGTGGTTTAGCTTACGGAATAAGTATTATTGCATCATACAAAAATTGTTATTTACCCATAAAATTTCATAAGAAAATAATTCTGTCTATCAAAAGAAACAATAACACTAGTAATTTTACGTTTGGAACGTTTTTAATTTGACGTTTCTAGAACTAATAACCTGTAGAATTATGTTTTTGTATAGCAATGAAACTGATCCCAAAACAAGGTAAGGGGTGTACCAACCAGCAGGATACGGTAGGAGATCTGGTCAAGCCATGATGTGATGACTTCACCTACTTTCTGGACTACCCTTACTTTACCTAGGCTAGTATTAAAAGGACTTTAATGTATGCACCCAAAGATGCTCTGTTGACAGTCAGGTAGACCTATGACTAGTTTTGGCTTAAATTCCTCTTTTGATTCCCAAGAAGTTTAAATTGATAAGGAACTTGGTTTAAATAGGTACTGTGAGATGGAGCTGCTTCAATCAAATTATGTAATACATCTACCTTTGCTTTCAAGTTGGTGTAAAGCGTAGACTGCATAATATCAATTGTTTACGATTCCAAACAAAATGACAGTCGAGCAGTGGATTGTTGTTGTTTCAATGAGAGTAGAAATCCTTAATTTTGAAATTACATCTAAGAGACAATAGATTGAGCTGTCTAGCATACCTGTCGCTGTTATCTGAAGAAGTATAGTCTTGGAGATTGATGTGAATAGATGGGTCCGAAGTGTCACAATCTTCGTTAGTTGATTCTTCATCTGCTTCAGTTTCATTGAGGACATGTTTTAGTTCCTTTGGCAGGTTTGTACTTCGGCATTTCATCGATTGTTTCTTATTAAGCTTCCTACAAAATATTAAAGTTATCTAAGCTAGGTAGTGTAGGTAGGTAGCTAGGTAGGGTGTTTTGTAGTGGAATGACCACCAACTTAAAGGATATCTGAATACTAATGGTTTTTACAATTTAATACAAACCTCTAATAACTTAACGTAGTGACATTTTTTACACTTACTTCTCTTGTGGAGAGTTGTCCATTTTTTTTGCTTTCAACACTTTTGGCTCTTCTGAAATTTTAGGTGATTTCTTCTCTTTGCTTGTCGGTTTTCTTAGCCAATTTTGGTCTGTTTTTCTGTGCTTTGAACTAGATTTTGATTGTTTGCGATTGACACTTTCCTCTGCGACATCACTGGTTTCTGAAGACTCTTCTTCGCCACACTCAGTGATATTTTGCCATCACTTCTACAGAACGCTTTAGGAGAAACTTGTATCTTTTTATTGATGAATCTTTACCTACTTTTCTCTTAGGTGATGAACTAATGTTAATCAGTGATTTATCACTGGTACTTTGACTGCAAGAACAATTCTTACAAACATCTTTTCCTCCACCAACACTTTTTTTCTGCACTGATACTAAGTTGCAACTGATTGACCTGTTGCTGCAACATCATTATCGAAAGCTCATTTGCTGATTTTGAAGTTGTATCACCTGATAAAGCTCTTGTACCGCTTGACTACTTATCTGATTATCACTTAAGACTCCAGGAAGAGGGTTTCTAACACCTCCTGAATAGTACTGATGTCCAGGATTTGGATGCAAAGCCTTATCTTGGTTGCAGTTAGATGTAGCCTGGGATTGATAGCCATTTGGAGGTTTGAATGGATTAAACCTGAAGGACCATTAACATTTAGCACCTGGCCATTCAAATCCTGAGGAAAATATCTGTTTTGATTCAGGCCAATATTTTCACCATAGCGTGAAGATTGTCAAGTTGATAGTACTCTCTGAGGGTATATTTCCATAAGGATTGCTGGTAGGCCTATGACTTAGGTTGAATTCACCATCTTGTGTGAAATTCGGTTGGTCCTTACCTTGAAATGGGACCTGTGCTGAGGTGCGTAATTCTGCATATTTTGTCGGTGCATTTCAACATTGGGAGAAGATGAAACAGAACTATTTCTTTTGCCACTCAAAATTCGCTTGAACTGGATGCAATTTGACCGCTTTTGGTTTTTCGAAAGTACTGTTTTGAACTTGAGTCTGTTTTCTGGAAGAACTAGTTATCATGTTCAATTCATCTATGTGTCTATTTCCAAGTTGTAAGATTCTGTTTTATCTTTACCGTCACCACATTTGATTTCTGTTTTGACATTTCAGACTGTAATATAAAATCGTGTTCGCTAATTTCATGGGAGGATGGTTAGAGGAAAGATTGAATCTTATCTTGATCGAGGAGAACAGATACTGAACAGCAGGCTTTTCCTAGAAAGAAAGAAAATACAATACTAAATTTGAATTCCATGAACAAATATCACAACACTAACAAGTAGGCTACATAAAATAGTGTCCCACACCGCAGGATGATTCTGAATGTTACTTTTTTTATCTTTATAAGGTACTTTAATATCAGAGCACTGATGAATGTCTTTTTCCATGACTGGCACTTGATCTTGGATTGCTTGTGCATTGGCGGCTGGAGAGCTTTTGGTCGGGGTTGGGTTCACAAGCTTCAATTTTGTACTACCGAAAGTTTTGGAACAATATTAAATATTTGCATGTAAACTGTGACTTTTCTGCCCGTTTTAGCAATTTAGCTTCAATATAAAGATATTTTGATAAATGTACAGTAAAAACTTCATAGTTTAGACAATTCCTGTAGTGCTAACCTAACTAACCCACATTGACACTGTATGGACCTATCAAACGATCCGAGAAGATATACAACAGAATCCTTATTAACATAAGTTTACACACACCAAGAAGACTGAAGTTTTTAATAGAAAAGGTATACTATGATTATAAGAATTTGATGAAGATAAAATATTTAGACACTTAAACATTTTGACAACCACAGTGAGTCCTTTCGCCAAGTGGGATAACAAAGGTTTGTTTGTAGTTTCAAGATGTTTTTTCGTTTAACAGCTCCACTGACCTGGTCCTGAAACTGCACTAACAACAACAGTTTCAAACTATCAATGACGCTTTGTAGCAGCTTACTCGAAAACACCTTGAATTAATCTCCTGTTTTGCAAGGAAAACATATCGTTGCTCTGGACATAGTCACCGGGACCTCACATATAATGTACATTGACTTACCTCAGGAGAGTGAGTCGTTGAATACTGGAGCTGGAGCAGTGTAAGGGATTAGATCTCGCTTTCTGTTTCATCATTTGACATTTTATAGACCGTGTTTGGTTACTCATCCTGCTTACCTAAGGTGCTAAACATAAAGACTGAGTGCCCTTGAGTAGTTATATAGGGGATATTGACGAAACCTGTCTCTAACAGGCAGGTTTTGACATGAAACTCCAGCTTGACCGTTCCAATTCCTCAAGCAGTTTCACAAGTTTCTAATTCGGCAGCTCCTAACGTTGTGAGAGTTCACTCATCTTTAACCAACCGCAAATTCCACTTAACCTCTATTCTACTCTAATTTCTTTTTTTTTTTTTTAAAGATTTTATTCTGGATCAATATGTACAATATTATACACAGAAATTATAACAATTGGAACATTTAACAATATAATAACATAGTGGGTTCATCGCTTGATACACCCTGTAACAACATAATATATATAAAATATTTACATCTTACTAAAATCTTCAAAGTTAAATAAAATCTTGAAAAAGTCTGGGTTTTAAACGTCTGTTTTCTGTTGCTTGGCCGATTTGGAAAAATACTGCACCAGGAACATGTTGAACAGAGGATTTGAATTTAGTAGCTGATTTTTGGATAAATTGACTAATAAGGTTTACACCGAGTTCACTGTGAATTTGACTGTTTCTAACAAACCAGGGAGCACTTGTGGCAATTCTTAAAACTTTGTTTTGAAAAATTTGAATTTTGTTTAATTTTGATGAAGATATACTCATGCCCCAAATAGGACAGCCATACATAATTAAAGGTCTCAGGATTGATTTGTATATTAAAGTTCCACATGATATTTTCAGAGTTGATCTTCTGTTCAAAGGGAAATAGAAGTGAAAGTCTGTTGTAAGCTTGTGATAATTTTGAGTTCACATGGAAATTCCAGTTTAATTTTGAGTCCAAATGAATTCCTAAATATTTCACTGCTTGATCTTGACGATTCCAATTTATTTCTGAATTGTTGATTTTTATTTTGGAGGATAAGTTGGTCTTCTCAGGGTAAATATTTTTGTCTCACATTTTGAAGGATTAAGGAATAGTCTCCATTTATTGAACCACTGGGTAATTTCATCACATGAATTTTGAAGTCGTTGACAAGCCAATGTAATATTAACATTTTGGGTTAGAATAGCGGTGTCATCAGCGTAAAGAGCTAACTCTGTCTCCTCGGGGATAGGTATATCTGACATGAAAATATTGAAGAGCAGAGGCCTAGAATGGAACCTTGCGGTACACCTGATCGGATATTTCTTGTCCTTGAAAAGGAAGAATTTATTCTTACAGAAAACACTCTGTTGGTGAGAAATGATTGAAGAATTTGTTTTACATATGAAGGAAGACCTAACGTGTGTAGTTTGTACATAAGACCTTCATGCCACACTTTATCAAAGGCCTGACCCACGTCAAGGAAAGCAGCTGCAGTATGTTTCTTCTGTTCAAATCCGTTGGTAACTATTTCTACTATACGTTGAATTTGGTGTGATGTTGAATGTTTAGCACGAAAGCCAAATTGATGGGGAGGAATAGCACCAAACAAATTTATAAAATATAAAAGCCTTCTCTGAATAACCTTTTCTAAAATTTTGATAACGTTGAAAGTAAACTGATTGGTCTGTAGCTTGAAGGAAGATTTTGGGCTTGTTAGGTTTATGGATTACGATTACTTCCGCTTTTTTCCAGCTTGTAGGGAAATAACCAAGTGAAAAGCATGAATTTATTATGGAGGTAAGAGCTAAGGCTTTGCGTGTTAGGTTTTGAGTAAAACGTTTGGTATAAGATCTGGACCTGGCGATTTTTTGAGAGGAAGTCTTTTGATAATTTCTAGAAGTTCCGAAGGGGTGGCGTATTTAATGGGAAACTCAACTGTGTAAATTTCACAGTTTGCAGACTCTTTAACCATGTTAGCTGTAGCAGGATCAATTATGTCATTCGGGGTGAAAGCTTTCTCAAAATCTGCAAAACTTCACTCTTCTCAGCATCACTTTGGTAATGGGTGTTATTTTGAAATAAAGGTGAGATAACTGTAGGACTTGACAGAACTCTCTTTGTAGCTTGCCATAAGCTACAGTCATTTGGATTAACTTCACTTAGATATGCTTTATATGATGCAATTTTGTAAGTGTCAAGTTCATACTTGACTTGGCGAATCTTGTCATTTAATTTTCTTTTTACTAAAGGGTGTCTAAACCTTTGCCACTGTCGCCTCAGTCGGTGCTTTTCTTGTATTAATAAAAGAATTCTCAAGGGGATGTAGAAAGTTATTACTTTTCTTCCTAAATGGTTTGTACGTTGAATCCTCAACAGCACATTTTATGGCGTTAGACGAGAAACTGCTAAATCTACTTCCTCAACTGTCCCAAGTTTGTGCGATACAATTAAATGTTCATCAAGCTTTAAAGAAAAACATTCCCAATCAATGTGACCCTTAATAAGACAATCTCTTTGTAAGGCGGATTGTGGTTGAAGTAGAAAAGAAATTATCACAGGTAAGTGATCCGAATCGAGCTCAGGGACTACTTTTTGAAATACTGGGGCTGTGAAGTTTTTGTGAAGAACAATATCTAATATGTCTGGATTAAAGTTAGTTTGCCATGGATGAAAAGTTGGTTCTTCTGGCACCGAAATGTCAATTTCGGATTCTGCTAATAGTTTAAGTAGGATATTTCCGTTTGGGTTTGATGTTCTAGTTCCCCAGGACACGTGTTTACAATTTAGATCTCCCAGTAATAGCGTTGGACAATTGTTGGAAAATAAACTGTGTACGTCATTTGCCAGTAGCCTTTTATTTGGCGACTTGTAAGCTGATATAATGTTCAAAACATTACCATCCGTTAAATGTAGTTTGATAGCAACTGCTTCAATGTTTACAAGGTTTGGAAGATATATGCTGTGGTGCTTGATTGATCTTTTATCAAAATTAGTACTCCTCCAGAAGCAAAAGGAGCATTCCTGTCAGTTCTATACACATTGTAGCCACTTATCTTAAACTTTTCACTTTCTGAAAGGTGTGTCTCACTTATGCAAGCTATGTCAATATTGTGTCTTACTAAAAAAGCAGAAAAGGTGTGTTTTTGCGATTTTAAACCATTTGCATTCCAATTAAGGATTGTTAAGTTTTGAAATATGGATGTATTAAATTGATCCATTATTAAAGATTGACATGATAGCTTTGGATAAAAATTGTTTCAACATGGGTATTACTGATTTAACCAAATCCATAATGAGGGTTTCAAAATCAATTAAGGTAGAACCATCCTTACCAGAAGTATCGTGCAAAGAATCAGATTCGTTTGATTTCGAAGAAGAAGTAGCAGTGTTTGTTGCAGGTTTGGCTACACGTTGTTTGGTTACTTCAGCAAAGATCCTTTTAAGAGTATTTTCAAGTTGCCTGTTTGAGTTGTTTGGTGTTTCGCTGCTGGTAGGAAAAATGTCAGTGGGATCATTTGGTACTGAATTAGTGGGGTTTGGTTTCTGTTTCTTTTCTTGCTCTTTCTGCACTTTGGATTTTAAGTTCTGATAGTGTTTGCATCCTCTAAAATTAGCTGTATGATTTTCTCCACAATTGACACAAACTGGGCTAACATCTTTGGACAAGGGGCACTGAGAGTACATGTGCTGGCCAGTGCACCGAACATCTAGGGTCTAAATGGCAAAAATTTCTTGTATGGCCAAAGCGTTGGCACTTGAGACATGTGGGATTTCTCTACTTTTACGTTTTGGCTCGACAGTGACAACTGCATGGAAAAGGGTTTTAACTTGAAAATGTCATGACCATCCTCATTATTTACAAGGTCGACAACACAAAGTGGGAGGAACTGTTTATCTTTGTTCATTAGCCTGATAACTTTTGAAACAGGATAGCCTAGGTCTGAAAGTTCTTGTTTTATCTCATCTTCACATAAGGAAAGAGGGACATTTCTAATTACAACTTCTAACTTTTCTCTGACGGGTCTTGAAATGTGTGAAATTTAAGCTGAGAATTTTCATAGAATTTTGTAAGATTTCTGAAATCAGTTATATCGGTTAGATTGATTTTAATGAGTTACCTTTCAGTCCAGTAGAAAAATCGTGTTTGACTATTTTTTCAGGTCTTTGATTATTTCTTGGTGGTGGTTGGCTTCAAATAAAAATATTGGTGGAACTTTAGATTTAGCTTGAGGGGACTGTCATCCCTATCTATTTCTATAGAATTGGGGTCTCGATTGTAGGTATGGTCAGACAAATGGTTAAATTTGTTTTGTTTTAACAAGCTGGAGGAGTCGAGGACATAACGCTTACTTGGTGCTGAATTGTCATTTGTGTTGGTGGTTGACTAGCAGGCTTAAAGGTATACTTCCTCTTTTAGGAGTTACGAATCCTGTTCGTCTTGGTTGTTCATTTCTGTAGTTTCCGTGGCTTCAGAGTCATCCATATCATTCTGTTATTTTAACCATGACATTAGGTTATAAGTCCGCAGTATAGATTGTTGTAGAACTTGATTTGGCATTGTTGACAATGCTTTGAGCAGGCTTAGGCGAACAACAGGTTTTGGTTGGACAAAGGTTTATTGGAAGCGGTAAGTATGATACGCCAAGACACTTAGAAAGCAATGAGCAAAATTAAAGATGGTGTTTGTTTACGTTAACAACCGAACTCAAACGAATTACGATTTTGATTTTATAAAAACAAAAGAAAAAGCGGTGGGCTGGGAGTGTGCTGAATGTTTGAACGATGATTCCATCTTTGAACTGATACACCAAACATTTAAAATCAATGTTTGCATACTCTCTCACCGAGTGCACGTTTGGTGCCATGCTCGGTGTACGTAATTCAAAGATACTGCTGTATCGACCACTCTTGGGTGACTCGAAAGGTGGTCCATAACAGCTACGGGAGGTGTTTTGAGGATGATATAAGGTCTAAAGCGGCTGAATAGTCTCAGTATCATCTATGACCGACTGTTCACCCATCATCGTTTAGACATATCAGACCATCACTTGCGTGGTTCGGAAGTCACATTAAGCCGTTGGTATTTGTATTTCCATTGGTCATTGGGCTATTAATTAATGACCCATTCTGAGGAAGAGTCGGCCTTAGTTTGTAACAAGACTAAATCTCATAATACTTACTTAATACTTGTAATACTTGAAGTCTACGTCGTTGACCAATTAATTGAATAGACTGCGTCAATATGGTTAAATAACTTTATGTACACATTTACAAAATGACTTATTATTGACTTATAAAAATACAAAGAAAAAGATGGCGGATGGCGATTACTGCCTAAACAGTGGTTCCTCCTCCAACTCGAGCAGGGAGTATAGGGGTCTACTCCTCAAAAAGTCTCTCAAGCACTTTCCAAAGCTCTTTGTGTCAAGTTCGCGCACTATGGTTGGTAACGAATTAAAAAGTTTAATTGCGGAACGCGGGTAACATTTAAGTGTCTGCGCGAGCCGACATCGTGGCAGATCCAGTTGTTGAGCCCCATGGGTGTGGTGGCTGTGGAGATCACTCCTCCAGACCTCTCAAAGTCTCCTAGGGTGCTCTTGACTTGAACTAAGGAGCAGAAGATGTATTGGTTGACAACTGTAAACACTCCTAGGCTACCAAACAGAGGCCTACAGTGATCTCTGTAACCGGAGTTGGTAATTACCCGTAAAGCTGTCTTTTGCAGCAGTAAGATATCCTGCACGCCACTTGCCACTTGAGTGACCCCAGACAACTATTCCATATGAGATGACACTTAGGAAAAGAGCATGGTAGACCGTCACCAGAAACGATTGATTTAGAAGAGGCCTTAACTTCCTCAATAAGTGAATGACCCTGGAGAGTCTAGCACATACCTGTTCTGTGTGATGTTGCCACCTTAACTTTGGGTCGATCCAGTACCCCAACAACTTCACGGCACAGTCACTCTCTTCTACAGGTTTCAGAGTGCAGAGCAGAGTTTGGGTCTTATCCTCATTCACTTTTAAGCGGTTGATGGCAAACCACTGTTTGGCTTGTTCGAACAGCACAGCAGAGTCAAGTTGGAGTTGGTGCAAATTAGCACATCTGAACAAGAGCGTTGTGTCATCTGCAAATAACAGCGTGCTTCTATTCAGTGACAAGTCATTGATCATTACAGAAAAAAGAATAGGCCCCAGCACAGACCCCTGGAGAACACCATACTCGACATCACGCCTTTTAGAGGAGGCACCATCAATTGAGACTTCCTGTCTTCTGTTTCTCAAATAATCCGAGAAGCTATTCCACACTGCACCATCAAGACCGTAATGTCTAAGTTTAGATAGAAGGATGTTATGTGAGACGACGTCAAAGGCTTTGCTTAAGTCGCAAAGGCTAAACTTTACAGACTCTTTATTTTCAAAAGCGTCACTGATATACTCTACAAGAGCAAGAAGAGCAGTTGTTGTGGAGCGACCACTTCTAAAGCCGTATTGGACGTCTATTAGGATTTTATTTTGGCCATAACTCATTACTACCTCTCATCACACTCATCCTTCACCACATATTTGCCTTAAAATACCCTCATGAGAGTGGTCGGCATCTCAAATAGTGATTTAGTGATATGAATATGGTTACAGAGAGTTTATGCGTGTTACATGGTGAAATTCGAGACAAATTGGTTGAAAATGCTTTTAAGCAATACCACTGACATTAAACATTTTACAGTGCAAGGTCGCTTCTTTCGTATGTTCTCTGTTATACTAGTAATTTATTTTCCATATAATGTATTAAGTATCTCTTCGTGGTGAACGTGGTCGCGTTTAGTGTGTGTGATGCCTTTAAAGGGTCACTGCTGGTGCTTTGTGCACCAGTATACAGTGTGGCGTAGTCTCCTAGGCAGGTTTCGGTTGTGCCTTTGTGACATATATTCGCGCAAATCCGCTAGTGTGTGTAGGTGGTAACCTCATTGTACGGGGTAAAGCAAATCACCCCAAAATGCTCAGTTTTTCAGCCCTCTATGTTTACGTTTGTCTCATGTTTCAGTATTGTATAGCCGTTAGTTAATTTATATATATATTTATCTTGTTATCTTAATTATAGTTCTCTTTAGCCATTTTGGCCAAACTCTCTGTTATACTAGTAATTTATTTTTCATATAATGTATTCATATCAAAGCATGGAAAACTACTGTAAATTGGTGAAAACCGTGAATAAATAAATAAATGATTATTTGTTGTAGTACTTCGTGGGAGCAAGCCACAGAGCATATGGAATAGTTGGTCTGTAAATAGATATTATAAAGTGTATAGAGCAGACGACCTAACAACAATAAACAAAGCTGTTTTTGTTTAATGTTTGACTAATCAGTTTTCAGTTAAATCGATATTTAAACTTTACATTAGTTTACAATTTGTTACAAGATTAACAATAATCTTGTAGGTTTAACTTACCATAAATTTATCCAAATACGTATTTTGTACTTTGTGCTTAACCTTTATTAATTTGATTTAATGCAGTGTTCTTCCAATGTGGGTAATTTTAGAAAGAATCATTCATCATTGAATCGAACTTCATTGGTAGGCCTACCTAAATCAAGTGGAATAAATAATCAGGGGCCTGGTTCAAAAAATCTCAGGTCAAAACAAAATGCACCCTCAATTCGATGCAACACTCCTTCCAGATCAACTGAAGATTTTGATTTCAAGGTTAGTTTTATACCAAAGTATCAAATTGTCCATTTTTACTAAAACAACGTAGCCTAGGCTACCGTTTCTGTTCATATGCAGGCTTAGTTTGCCCATGCATTTATTCAAATGTTGGCTTGGTATCACTGAACAAAAACTATTACCAAAAATCTTTCTCTCTAACTCAAAGCAAAGCAAAAGGCTCATTGGCTAGTTCTTAACTTCTCCCGGACACATTGAAGCTGGCTGCGCCTGACCCTACTGGACCCTATTAATTTACAGCGCTCGGCGCGCAGCCGGTCGCCGGTACGATCTTGTTTCAGTATTCCATAGCAGTAGCGGCAACCGGCAATAAGTGGCATGGTTCAAAATAATTTATAAATACACTAGGTTTACAGTATTCGTTGTGACCATGGAGGTGGGTAGGGCGGACCTACTGGCATGACGGCGCCGTGTTCCACGTGGTGGCCCCGGTGTGTTGTGTCATCCACCCCATCGCTGTCATCAGTTTAAACCTCACAAAAAGACAATCCTCTTCAATATTACTAAGCCCAGAGCTTCCACTGTCAACTAAGCTCACTGTCAATTTTGCTTTCAAAAAGCCAACCATAACGGCAACGAAACTAAAATTTATTTGTAAAAATCTACAGTAGAGCAAACTATTGCAAGATCATTCGGAATAGTTTTAAAAACATCCGCTAGAGCGCAGCAGATGCTGGAACAAATCGGTAGTGCAGATCATATCGATCTGTGGCTTGTGTCCAACAGTGGGTACTGCGCGAGCGTGGCGATTCATAGCTTGCAGCCGTGAGAGGGTTAAATAACCATAATAGTTTGTAATAAATGCAAAATAAGTGTGGTTTTAACTGAATATAATTCACAACTGAAAGTAAATATTATGATTCACAATACCAACAATTAAAACAGGAAAACAATTACATTTGTTATAAATTGTACAAGCTAAACTTGGTATAATTTCTAAAAGTCTACTCAGTTGAAAATGATGCATTTTTCCAGCATGTTTCAAAACCTGAACTGGAAGCAGTTGTGAAAAAAGTCAAAAGAGCAAACCAAAAGAAACGAGATGAAGAAGAATGGAAATGTTTCTTACGATTAAAACAAGACCAAAACTCCAGTGATGGAAATGGAAGTAACTTAGTTAGTAGACTGTATTCGGATGAAAGTGTAAGTTGTAAAGATTGTGGTCTGATTGAACTATCTTCCAACCTTCACTCAACTCAACAGCAGGTTAGTTTGTTAACTGTTTTGCACAATAGTTTAATGAAATCCCTATACTGGAATTTTACCAACCAAACATAACCAGAAAGCTAGATGGACTGATCACCCAATACTATGATTTGAGTATTGGAAAACTGTGATGTGGTAATGCTATCGTACGGTAACATCAGGCGCACATTGAGCTGTGCCACGCAGATTGTGCCAGGCAGAGCAGGGCAAAACTGAAACGTGTCGCACAGTTTCTGCCCCTACTGCGCATATTGGGACGCAGTCTCGCCTTGAAACTGAACGTAGGTGCAGGAAATGCTTTGCGTTTTGAGTATTTGTAACTTGTAATTTTTTCAACATTTCTGGATTTAAGCTCTGAGTCAGATTCATATGCCGTTTAAGACTCACTTACGGTATCGGAAGACAAAGATAGCAACAAGATTTACTTAAGAAAAGACTCACTCACAAAACATTTTTGTTGTCAGATTCAAATGTAACAAATTATTTCTTCTTTATCAGAGACAAAATTTAAGATACAGCTATTGTTATTTTCCATATTAAATGAAATAAGTTTTTTAACTATTTATTTCTCCAGAGGGATGGAGTAATGTCCAAGAACTTATAAACTGTCCATTCGGGTGACAGACACGTGCACTGCGCGGCACAGTTTCTGCGCTACTGCCACAAGTGCGAGGTAGCCCGAGTGCGACACGTGCACGTGCGAGTACGACACTGCTCTTCTCTGCCTCATGTCTCAATATGCGCGTTCTCTAGGCTACACATGGAACGCAGAAACTGTGCTGCTCCACCTGCGTCCCAATATGCGGCCCGCCTAACAGTGGCGTTGACTAAGAAGCTGACTGACTAACTATAATCAGCTGCATTTTAAGTGTTTGAGTACTTTTATTTGTTGAACTCATGAAATCTCTGTAAATATTGAACAAGTATGTGAATCTTTAAACAGGTACAATAAGTTAATTGAAATATTACAAGACTTTACATATTTGTTAATTAATATCTAATACAATATATAAGTTAACGCAAATCAAAACAAATGTTGTAACATGGTACTTGGGTTTAGAAAGTAAACTATTCAAGGGCTTAGAACTCAAAATAGTTTTCGGAGTGATTATAAATAAAAAATGTGTTCTACCTTTTTGAGGAACAAAAAATCTATTGGCTAATTTTCAGGAAACATGTAGAGAAGAAGCAATGCTAGAAAGTTCAGTCCATCCTTCTGTGAATGGCTCAGTCACTGCTTTAAATGAATCCCATCTTTATCAGGTAGGGTGAACTCTGTAAATCCACGTTAGTAATTTCATTACATACAAATAAACTCAGTTGAAGTAATTATAACAGGTTACATACCTTTCGACGTCAACAATTCCTTCTGTAAAACATACATGTTAACTAGTTTCGACTAACAAGTAGTCATTATCAAAACTTGAAGAACATTAATAATCCATCTTCATCGATTAATTTTCGGATGAGATTTTCATACTTGTCAGCTCTCTCCTTTCTTAATCTTAATGCATGGGCTTGAGCGGCCAGAGTGACTACCATTCTAGGGTTCCGGTATCATACCATGTCAGAGAACTCTCTTCTCCTAATTTTACTAGGGTCAATGTCAATGTACAAACACAAATTAACAGTCTTGCTTGTACACATAAACAGTAACGCAGTCATTAAAATAACTCGCCCGAGCAACGAACTTAGGCGGCCTTAGAAGTTGTCTGCTGCTGCAGTTATTTCAATTCAGTTATTATAATGTGTAATTTGTTTGTTCTGTTGCAAAATCCATCTAGTCTAATCCTATCTATCAGGCTTTTAAACTTGGTAAAGGCCTCCTTTAAACCACCCGTTAGCTTTGGTCGTATGTGTACAGCTGGGAGCTGCGTTGATGAAGCGACTGCAGGACTTGCTGGCCACGGTGAACAAGATGACGGCACTTTTGCTGAATCCGTGTCTCCGCTCTCAGTACGAGGACGAGGACGTTGATCGCACGATCAAGCGCAGCCAGGAGTTTGACGCAATGTTCGCACGCAACCACCTATACGAGATACAGAGGCTGGTGAGATCTCTATTATGTGTAGTATCACAGTTGAAGGCTTACGCAATATTTTCGTTAGCTCACTTTCGAATGTTTGGCAGCAGTTTGGTTTTTGTTTAGTTAGAGACTAGATCAATTCATTTAGGAGATCTTTGAACAGACTGATGAGAATGTTGATTTATAATTAGTTTATTAAAAATACAAATAATCTAAAAAAAAATAACAATTTTTCAGTGGAAAATCCAGAAACATAATGGACCATTTAAGTAGTGCTCAGCTAAATTTAAAACGCTTAATATAATTTTTAGACTTTTTTTGTAATTTAACTGGTAAATATTTTTCATTGAATAATTATTTTTTTAAATTTTATTTGTTGACAGCTCAAAGACACTAAGCAACTGATAACCACCAAATCAAACAACACAGCTGACTTGGAAAGCAAAATAGCGGCAGCTCTGAAGTCAGTCACTCAAGCTTTACAGGTTTGTTTAACATCTGAATTTGTGTATAACTTCTTTGTCATTCAGATTAATTTTTAGATTTATTTACTGTAACAGTATTTTAATAGTTCAGTTGTTACTCATACTTGACAAGTTTGGTCAGTAGAAATAAAATACTCCAAAGAATGATGAACCAATTGTCTGATGTACTATATTGTACATTAAACCTACAATAAGCCATAGATTATCCAGAGCAGATTAAAACTTGTTTCTCATTTTTGAATATTAAGTGAGAATCAGTGTCAGTGTAGTACTCCTACAATTAAGGGAAAAGATGACTCTCTGAAAACAGCCCTCTGAGGATTTGCGGGATAAAATACATTCCTCAGATGGTTCAATCGGATGATCATGGAAGATTTGCAAGAGGAGAAAATGCCGTAGACCAATTTACAACTCTGATTTTCTGTGAAAGGGAATGCAACAAAATAAGGGACAGAGTAACTTTAACCCTTTGCAGTCTTATTTTATTTTTAAATTTTTGTAAAAACCCTCCCGTTTGGGGTTCCCCAGTCCCCTGTAAGCAAAATATCAGCAAAACCGCTCTCTGGTACGGTGCATTACCAGTCATTGAACGACTCCTCTAAGCTCGGGGATTTAGCGCCTCCCTAAGCTCAAAAAGTGCCACGCGCCGCCTCACTGGATTTGATGAACCATTTTCTCTTCAGTGATCCTCAGCGGGTCATTGTGGCCCCCGCACTCGGAATGACCCAACGACTAGCATTGCACCGTACCAGAGCGCACCCGGGTTGGATTCAAACCCACGCTGTGACAGACAGGGGCCAACTGTCCGTCACTATAACCACTAAACCACCAGGGGGCTGTTTGTCGTGGGCTGTCAAACTTACACTTGAGTTGCCTAGGAGGGGGGAGGGAGTGGTAGTTTCAAACTTCTCTGCTAGGTGCCGTTAGTGTAGTCTTCGCATATCAGAGACTGTTTCAACCGCAACCTATACTGCACATCCAAGCGTTAAAAAAGAAATAGCGTTTGTCGACCTATAGTCGACTCAAGACCTCAAAAGGTTAAGTACTTTGATTCTTGGTGGTTACATAGAGGCATGAATTTAATGATGTTTTGGCACAGTATTTATTACTGACAGATTGTTCATTTATCCATGACTATTCTCTCTGCCACTACCTTTAGTAAACAAGGGTTCAACTGTAACAATATTTAAAAGTCAACATTGAATCCGTCCGACAGGTGTACACAAGGCACGTGAGCAAAGGTTCCCGGATAAAGTACCAACAAGTGGTGCCGATATTCCAGAGTATCAACTCTACGCTGGGCCACATCGAGCATCTGACTGGGCAGCGGATGTTCTCCTTGCGACAGGTAATACTGGCTTACTAACCTACCGGCAGCTTGGCGAACCTTTTGTGGTAATGGTCCCTTGGGTGAAATAATGAACTATTGGATAACAAAATAGGCCCATACACTTGTATTATATTACGGCAAGTTTTAGCAGTATTTTTCTCCATACTTTATACTTTTGTTGGAATTTTAATATCATGTGTTCACAGTGTTCAGTGCACGTTTAGAATGTGTTTTTTTTTTGAGAAAATTAAAAAGAAGGATGACAACAGAAGTTATTTTGTTACGGGTGGTATAAGAAGTCTAGAGATTGTTGTCAAGATTTGGCGTGAGTAACTATCACTTGCTGAAGATAGCATTTCAACGGTTTTATACAGTTAAATGCCAATTAAAAATCTACTAGTAAAACAAAAAAAATCCACAAAATGTATCCGAAAAATATTCTGGAATTTTGTTTTCCTAATAACTGGTCACCCTAATATAAAAAATATCTAAATCCGTTTAAAACCTTCAACACTAAAAATAAAACAAAAGAGTTTTATATTCACTAGTTTTAACAATAATAATTCTTTATTAAACGCCTTTTAACAGAAAACTTCACTTGCAAAAAAGCATTACACTAACGTTAACATAGTCACATGCAATTTTTGAAACATCTTAGCTTACATGGCGTACTTGCGTTATCTCAACAATGAAATTGATACAATTGAAAAGATTTTGAAAAGGCTTGCTTGCAAACTAATCAAGAGTATTATGAAATAAATATTTTATTGAATTGACATGTGTACAAGCATGTTCCTCAATCGTCAGGATTAACATTGATTATTAATAATGTTGTTAAAAAGAGGTATAAATTAGTCTTTAAAGCTATGGTTTCCTAGAAAGCGGTGACCGCTACATTACGGCCGTAATATGATGGTGAGTTTTGTTTTCAATCCAATCAGATGAGAGTGGTTTCCTAGAAAACGGTGGACGTATAGTAGCGGTGAAAACTAGTTAAGGGGTTTCTCGCCAGGTGACACATATTGTATTGTAAACAAAAGTCTAGCTTATCCATTAATATATACGTAAATCAGATTTGACAACTATAATAAACAACATGTCAAAAGTTGTTTTTGTCTGTTTGAATATTGTGTTGCGTCCACCGTCGCGGTTACGTTAGGGCAGTAATATAGTGGTGAACTTTTTTCTAGGAAACCATAGCTTTATAAATAAATAAATAAATGGTTTATTGCGAAAAACATGTGACATGTTATACAATCGTCAGTTTTTCTTTTTAGCTAAAATTTTCCACACATATCATCAAAATCCTGTTCAAACATACATTTTTGACATTCACTCTCTCTCAATCATTTGAATTGAACCACTCTAGTCCCGTGATTAAGCAATGTGTTCCACGATTTCCCAGTCATGTGCCATGAACTCGTCTGTATTATAAAGCGCTTCTCGCCAAAACTTTTCAGGCGAGTTTTAAAGCCTTGAGCTCCGGGCACTTTTGATCGGGTGGCAACTTGTTGGCGAGCTGAACTTCTACCTGAAGGTGCGTTCATGAACTGCCGTTCTGTGTCTCCAAGTTCGGTAGTTTTCCCTGCCTCTAGTTTCATAAGAGTGAATGTCACTTCCTCTTACGAGAGGCCGCATTTTGACTTGGAAAAAAATATACGTTTCTAAAATATAGAAGCCAGGTAGCATCAACAATTTCAAATTTAAATTTCAAATATAAATAACTGTGTGTTTCCCTAAGTGTTGTCGTACGGTTTGGCGCAGGAGATAGAAGTGTCGTGTAGTTACATGCGACAAGTGCTGTTGGACATGAGTGGCACAGAGACAAAGTCTGTGTCAAGCGTGAGTCGCGCCAGCGTAGTGCGCGGGCAGACCCGCCACCGACACAAGCCGTCAGCTGATCTGTCTATGTACAACCGCAGGAACCGACCGACTGGAGGCATAACGGGCAACCCTCCGCCAGGGCCAGGTTCGGCCCGCCTGGCAGGAAGGTAGGTTATACAGATCAACTTGTTCATATCAAGTAGGTATCATTTTAATGAGGCGAAGCTAGCACAACTTTACTATTTTACCCTAGTGTTACTGCAGTGACTGAAATTAGGTAATTGCCTCCGTCTAACAGTTCAACATTTTGCATGCGTTCTGTTAGCTACATGTTTTGACGAATAATCGATCTCAGGCTTGAGCTTGGTGATTCAGCCATGTGGACTTCGTTGTGTATTCACACACACATCTCAAAAGAATAAAAATAAATTAAATAAATTAACACGGATACGATAAACAGTTTACAGTAGGCCTACACGCGCACCGCAGACTAACAAACAGAGCGACAAGCGGCAGACTCAGTCTTCGAATCAGCTATGTAGAGCGTGCTGCAAAATTTTGAGCGGTTTGGCGGAGGTAATTACCTAATTTAGTCGTCATTAACTACACAGTTCAGGGGCTAATTGAAATGAGTTTCAATGTTACTGCAGAGTAACTTGACAAAATTGATAGTGGTGACTATAAGTAATAAACTCTGGAGTCCCGATTGATTCCGTCCAACCACATCAGCCCCAGTGGATATACTGAGGGTTGGGTTTTTCTTCTCTGACGCAATTAGGTCTTGCAAAATATGCTTTGTCTTGCTTAATTTTAGTAAATTTTAGGTAAATTTAAAGGTTATTTCCATGTAAAACAAATAAAAACAGTATATTCTTAAATAAATTCTATATTTAATTTGAAAAATATCCTTGGACTCATTCAAAGTTAACGCGTTTTTGAGTTCTTAAAAGGGAATGCTTGTTAGACAATATGGTTTACTTTTATATTTGAAATAATTTATTCAACTTTTACGTAGAAAGCTTTGAAAAGTACAATTACCTAAAATCAAAAGATCCTCAATATGTACCCGATTGACAGAAGAAAGAATATTTAAAAACTGGTAACACCTCTAGCTACTTTTGCTATGTCATAGGTACTCCTGCCTTTATCTAGAAGGGTGTATTTTCACCCTTCTAGATAAGACCCGTCTATCTGCAGAATCTAATTTTTTGCAGATCTTCCGAGTTGCATAGAAACCAGGGGGAGTAACTATGACTATTATGTTGTCGAAACCTATAATACAGAATCCAATCATTGTTTTTTTTTATTAACGTTCCTAGATTAATAGAGTTGTTAGCAAGTTTCATTCAATTTCCTGGACTATTTATTCAGAATAACTACCACTAATACTTTGTTTCAAGTTTGTTGTTGTTAATGGGAGTTTAATGTTTATTTGTTTATTTGTTTATTTGTGGACATTTATGAACTATTATTGCGGTCGTTATCATCTTGCTCACTAACGATGGAAAATGTCTGCAATAATAGTTTAAACTCTGGGATACCACTAATACCTTTGACTTATTAAAATCAACAACCACCATCATTACTTATGACAACATACTCTTTATACTAAGATCCTTAATTGGAAATAGTAGTAAATTTGAGTTAAGTAGTACTGCTGATATTTTTAAGTAAAGTTTGCAGAGTAACAAACATGTTTCAGTCCCAAAAGGTTGCAACTTCCGTAAGAGAATCTAACGGCAAACAGGCAAACGATTCCATTGAAGCCATTCAGAATATGGAGGTTATTGGTTATAGGTATAATGAGAAGTCTGTAAGTGTATCAGAAATGAAGTAGATGTGTATTGCCCGTAGTTGGTTTAGTACAGAAGTCGAAAGTATTAGAAACAATGTAGCAAAATTAGTAACTTAGAATTGAGACCTTATGTGTTTTAAGCATGCAACAATGTTGTAACCTGTATTCGTGAAATATAATAGTAAAACTAATATAATTCACAGTATCTAATTTTGTAGCCCAAGTAATAAGAATTTTTTATTTCATGAAAGATTAAAAGTTAAAAAAAATTAGAGGGAAAATATGTAATAATGAGTAGCATATGACAAAAATTATAAATATCAACAATCACGTTATCGAACTATTGTATTTGTACTGTATACAATTTAACCCTTTGGAGAAAAATAACAGAGAGAAAGTGTGAACCCCCTTACCACCACCATGATGGAATATGCAGCTGATAGCTACTGGTAATTCCCTTGCCTTAGTACCGGCCAAGTTTAGTTGCCATGACAACATGTAACACGCTCTACGGTGTTTATTTTAAGGAGGCAGCACAAAATTTTTACTTTGCTAAATGCGAAGAGCCTAGTTTCAAATAACTTATTATAATAATTTTGTAAGTATGGTAACGAACAAAGAAAAATCAAATAATAAAACAGAGAAATCCAACTTAATGATATTATGCAGTTCCAGAAAAAAATCTTATATGGTTCCAAAATGTGTTCGTTTTGCACACCACGAAATGGTACACAAAATATAACGTCATAAATTGATATAAAAAAAACTGGTTGAGTTTTACACTCTCTCAGACAAAACTAACCGAACAAGTCTATCTTTCATAATAAATAAGAAAAGCAATCTTAAAGTTTTACGGTTTTTTATAAACACTCTGTGGATCTGAAAAAGTTTGCTATTTATGAATTGTATAAAACAAATCTATAACCATTTTAAATCCTATAATCTAACTAGGGGAAGTTTTGTAATATTTTCAGCAAATACCTTCCAAAGACTCAAAGGATGTTCCTTACAGACATGCAACGAGGGCTGTGCCAGAAGAACGAGTCACTACCATGATGGAAATGATTCGCGTATTTTACTTACAACACAAAATGAATGTATGTGACCATGTATCTTGGCGAACTTTGCATTCACAAACTCAATGTATGTGACCATGCGCTCTTGACGGAACTTTGCATTCACAAACTCAATGTATGTGACCATGCGCTCTTGACGGAACTTTGCATTCACAAACTCAATGTATGTGACCATAAACTTGATGGAACTGCATTCACAAACTCAATGTATGTGACCATGCGCTTGACTTTGCATTCTAAACTCAATGTATGTGACCATGCAACTTGACCCAGAACTTTGCATTCACAAACTCAATGTATGTGAACCATAACTTGACGGTTTTGCATTCACAAACTCAATGTATGTGACCATGCGTCTTGACGAGAACTTTGCATTCACAAACTCAATGTATGTGACCAAATAATCTTGATGGGTTTGCATTCTGAGCTCAGTAATGTGACCATGCGCTCTTGACGGAGTTTGCGTTCACAACTCAATGTATTGACCGTGACAACGATGAACGCTTGTTCTGAAACTCATGACGTGACCATGAGCTGACGAACTTTGCATTCACAAACTCAATAATAGTGTGACCGGCAATTTGTGACCGAACCTTGCATTCACAAACTCAATGTATGTGACCATGGCGCTGACGGTTTGCTTGCATTCACAACTCAATGTATGTGACCATGCGCTCTTGACGGAACTTTGCATTCACAAACTCAATGTATGTGACCATGCGCTCTTGACGGAACTTTGCATTCACAAACTCAATGTATGTGACCATGCGTGACGAACCTTGCATTCTAAATCAATGTATGTGACAATGTCTTGACGAACATTCACTAACTCAATGCGTGACCATAAATGTGACGAACTGCATTCACAAACTCAATGTATGTGACCATGCGCTCTTGACGAACTTTGCATTCACAAACTCAATGTATGTGACCGTGACCATTCACAAACTCAATGTAACCATGAACGACGGAACTTTGCATTCACAAACTCAATGTATGTGACCATGCGCTCTTGACAGGAACTTTGCATTCACAAACTCAATGTATGTGACCATGCGCTCTTGACGGAACTTTGCATTCACAAACTCAATGTATGTGACCATGTCTGACAGAACTTTGCATTCACAAACTCAATGTATGTGACCATGCGCTCTTGACAGAACTTTGCATTCACA
This sequence comes from Matsumurasca onukii, assembly GCA_018831715.1. Classification (NCBI taxonomy): domain Eukaryota; kingdom Metazoa; phylum Arthropoda; class Insecta; order Hemiptera; family Cicadellidae; genus Matsumurasca; species Matsumurasca onukii. Next base: position 1,210,869 of record CM032059.1, read on the forward strand.
AACTCAATGTATGTGACCATAAACTCTTGACAGAACTTTGCATTCACTGACTCATTTAATGCTTAGGCGAACTTTGCATTCTGAAACTCTGTACAATGTGACTAATGTGACTTGCTTCTGAGCTTTCCAGTAACTTGTTTTTACTTTGTTTCTTACTAATATACCATACTGATAACACTTATTTGAATCAGCCTCTGGAAGAGAGTGATCTTTGCATAGACGATAGTACGTTCCAAACCCTGAAGCTCCTAAACGCTCCGACAAATGTTCCTTTGAAGAAAGTTTATAACAATGATGGTGTCCAGGTATTTCTAGGAGGCAATGTAGAATTGTAGATATTTGACAGTATAGTTTCAAAGCTTACTAAGATATTGTTGTCAAAGTATTATTGTTACCCAGCCTTTTTCGGTGCTTTTTACTAGTTAAGGTTAGACATAGTTCAAAATCTAAAGAAATTGTTTGTTCTTTTGTGGTATTAAGTTGTTTATTTTAAAATTTAAAAATGCTTGTGTTGGAAAAAGTGTTAATTTTTAGTGTGAGTATGTTTTTGATCAAGGTAAACTGCGCTTTACGACTTTACATAAGCCTATTTTTCTATTACTACGTAGTGTCAAACAACCGTAAAAAAAACAATGTACTCTAGGACTTGTCTAAATTAGAAGCTTGCGGTATGTTGGTATTAGCATTGATTTATCATTTTACCCTTAGATGTCACATGTACAGAAGGGTGGGAGTGTCATTCATGTTTGAGAGTGTATGAGATTTTTTCTCTACAATGCACCCTTTACATTTGCAGGTTTTAGCTTTCAGAATCTTATGTATGGCATGCAAGTGAATTCCAAAAGTTTAACGACATGTTTTTAAGCTTGTCCCTTAATTATTAATATGTCAATAAGGTCAGCTAAGTATCGTTTCACCTTTTAAAGTTCCGTATTTTTCATACTTAACCCTAACCGTCTTGATTTATAAATCTTTTTGGGGTTTTGAGGTTTTACATGAATAAAATCAGGCTCATATTGATTTTTTATGCAATTTTCAATGTACGTTTGTAACAGTTAAGCAAATTTGACAATGTCCTTAAAATGATACTTTGCTCAGCTGATCCCTAAAACCAATTACTATGTTGAGCTTCCTGAACTTATATTTGTTGCTTTTCAGGAAACAAACACAATGAAAGTGCCTGCTATTCAAAGCAAAAGAACAAGACCTTTGTCAGCCCGAAGGTAAGATATTTGTACCGTACTTCCAAAATTGTTTGCTTTTCTCATGAATTCTTCAAATTCAAACATACATTTGTGTTTTCTTTCCTATTTATACTAAATATGTCCTAATCATTTTTACATTTTGATTTATAACTCTGTTAAAAGTTAGTGGGGTCTTACAATAATTTAATAACACAGAAGTTTCCTTTAGCATTTAAGGGTAATAAATTACCGATTATGTAATCGAAAAAGAGGCTTTTCTAGAAAGTCACTCACAATTGCAGCTTTTGTCAACTAAGGTTTGGGCAAGCAGTACAAGAATAGAGACAACTTATGTTAATCGGCTGCTTCAGCCATTTATGCTTGATTAGAAAATTAAGAGCAAAATGAACCTATTTAAAGTCTTAAGAATCACGGACAAATGCAGAGGAGTCACAGCTGTCTATTAGTGTGAAGTTCAATCAGCAGATAAATATTTAGAACTTTTCACAACAACGCGTAACTTATAGTGTGGCTGAACCCTTCTTGTTCATTGAACAAACTGAATCTTTTTCAGTTCATGCGACAGATCTTGCTCCCTGAAGACTGACCACAATCAAAAGTTTGAACTTGATCCAGAACATACAATGAAACCAGAAGTTCAAATTAGGTATTCAGTTATTAAGTTGCTATAACCTTTACACTTACAATAACTTATCTTTGCATTTGAAATTAATAATTAGTTTTACTTCTATAACTTCTTATTTTCAGTAGAGCCACTTTTGGTTTAACTTTTAACATGTTGCCTGCATGTAATCGTATGTTTCACTACACCTTTTAACAGGCCTAGTGTACTCTTCTAGGTTTTGAATTTTCTTTTATATATACTTTTTAACTGAAGTTATTACCTTGTTTGTCTAAATATTTCGTGTATCCTTATGAATTTTTGGCCAAAATCTAATGACAAGGATTTATTGCTGACATTGTTAAAAGTTTAAAACTGTTTATAGCTAGGTTCTAAAAGACTGTTTATTGTTTTGTAAGTTCCAATTTAAGGACAAGCCGTGCTTTTTTTACGATTATTTTAATTGTCTGCTCAGTGATCGAACTATCTCGATTTTCAACTGTTGTCCGATCACTGGTCTATAAGAGCGAAGATTCACTACAATTGAAATTCATCAACAACTTAGTTCCTAACCACAGCCAGTTCATTTTTATTTTATAAACAGTTCAGTCATATCTTCCTTCTACCAAACAACTTTGAACTTGTACAGCTGTTTCTACTTCTGATTTTTACTGACTATTTTATTTTCCAGTTCCGACAAGGAACCGACCAATGTGAAGCTCGTTTACTTGATAGAAATGGATTCCAAATCAAAACCAGCTGTCTTAAAAGGTGTGTATTACTTACTGTGTTAAAGTGGTACTTTTTAGTACTAACCATCCAATTTGCTGAAAGAGTGCCGCCTGGAAAAATAATATGGGAATTCCCTCAGTGTAAACTATGACCTGTGAATGGTATCCTTTTCCCCCATTCGACTAATCGTAAAGTGCAAATGAGTAGTTTGGTTGTTTGTCAGTTAGTCACGTCGCCATTCAGTATTCTGATTCAATTTGACATGTCACAAACTCACAATTTTCAGTATGTTACCAAAGATAATGTCATGGTGAGTAGATTGGACATAGATGCGTCATGGCTGAGGTAAGAAAATCAACACAGTTCTGGGAGTCCGAGCACGGATAGCGCTGCCATCTCTTGTCATCTTTCTCCTCCCTCGGCTCGTTTGTTCCATGTCAACTTAAATGTGACCAAATTGTGCGATTTTCGAGAACGAACAAACTCGAGTGGCTTTACTTGAGCTTCTGAAAATAATTCACTTGCAGCGCTATCAGCTGTGCTTGGGCTGACGAACTATGTTGATTTTCCTGCCTCAGCCATGTATCGTTTCTGATGAGAATCGACAAAATAAGTGCGATTACTCTTTTTCAAAACACCGCTCTTACAAACAATGACTTGTTCTGCACATCTTCTGAGGCCAGGGCCTAGCACAATCTTGGACTTATCATCCATGGTAGTGATGCCTTCCACAATATCACCAGGAACAACAACATTATCCACACATACCAACATTTTACACGCTTTTATATCAGTCGCCGACCACAACACAGCATTGAAGCAAAATAATTATTAAATTAAACAGGATTAGAACATGAAGCCGTGCTACACTGTGTTGATAAATTGTTAGGTTAGAAAATAGAAATAACACGGGTTTTCTTTTTTCCTTCGGTTTGTTTTCTTTCACTTGATCAGGTAGGGTATTATATGATCGAACGTCTTTTTTCGTCTATTATGCCTGTTCAAATGTTCAAAAACAGGCAGGGCTCAAATGGTCGAAGATTTTACTAGACTGTACGGCGAGCACCCAACCCAACGAAACGATCTTTCCCCCTCCAAACCAGCGAACACAGAATATACGACCGTGAAGTATTCAATGCTCCACACCCATAGCGAGGCGAGCAGACTAGACAATGGAGCATTGAATAGAATATTATTCTGTGTTCGCTGGTGTGGAGGGGAAAGATCGTTGGGTTAGATCCATAGATCTCTATTTATTTCCAATGGAAATGTATAGAGATCTATGGTTAGATCATAGAGGGTTAGATGCTCGCCTTACAGTCTAGTACTTTACGGCAAGTGCTGGTAGAGAGGTTATATGTTACGCTCTGTTGTAGCAGGTTGTTTACTTTGTTTGCGTTTTTACTAGTGGTGAATTATCGTGGACTTCAGGACTTGTCATTAAGTTAGATTGATAACTGTAGCTGCAGGGGTAGTTTAGTTAGTGATGAATTGTGCTGTGGCGACTTGTAAAAATTACCATAGGAAAACCAAAGAACTAGGTTTGAGTGTAGTGTATCATAAATTTCCAGCTAAACTGGAACTTGCTAAATCTTGGGCTGTGAAGTGTAAACGTAAAGACGGGTTGAATTTCAACAATGCTCGTGTGTGTAGTGATCATTTTAGCAGTGAAGATTACGAAGATGATATGAGAAATAGACTCCTGGGTTTGCCTCAAAAGAAAATATTGAGATCAGATGCAGTTCGAACAGAAGCCTTCCGTAAGTAACGTTGAAAATAACGATGTGTTACAACAAAGAAGAGGTAGGAGTGACATTAGGCAAACTAGAAAGAACTTACAGTACAGTCTCTATAATCCGGCCGTTCGCCACTCCGACACATCCAGTGATCGGTGACCCAGCGTCATTTAGGTCCTGTTTCAAGTCTCTACTTGTCTGTAAAGCGTGCGTTCTTTATTGCTAATTGGTGCTTCCGTTTAGTAAAGGCCGTGAGATGTTCCAAAAACTTAATCATATTACTTTGACATAGATTAAAAGCATTAATTTTAAAATGATTAGAAGGTGATGATAAGTTAACATCGCCAGATCAAAAATTCACAGACATAAGGAAGAATAAGAATGAAATTGAGGCATCTTTAAGAGTAGTGAATCGTCCTCTAACGTAAGAAATATTATTCCTGGCAAAGTGAATCTTTTTAGTGAACCTCCACTAATCCGGCATTTCCGCTAATCTGGTGTTTCCAAACCCGATATAGGGCCGGATTAGTGAGATCGTACTGTATTAGAAAGACTGGACTATTTAAGTCCCAAGAAACCTAGGTTTAATCCGGAAAATAATTTTGAAACTAATGAGTCCAAGTACAAATTTACCGATTAACAACAATTTTGTTTTAGAAGAAAATAAAACTCTTAAGTGTCAAATTGATAAACTACTTACAACTTTAAATTACAACTTTAAAGAACAAACATAGCAATGAACTTTAATTAGCATCACGAAAAATAAAACGATGCATTCAAAGAAAAGGAAAGTTTGTACTTGCAAATAGAAAATTGAGACAGCAGCAGAAAAAGCTCAAAAGAAAAGTTAACAATCAAATTGTTGCCTTGAAACATTTGGATAAGATTTTCACTCAAAATCAAATCTATGTCTTGTAAAGGCCAGGTTCGTTGGACAAGTGAGGATATTTCTCGGTCAGTAATGCTTCGAGCATTGCCCAGTAAATAAAGTATATGACTATTTACGGGACACTTTCAATTTTTCCTTAGCGTCTTAGCGTTGTTCACAAAATGCTGTGAAACCCTTTCGAATCTGGAAAAATTATCCGTTTTAAGTTTTGACGAAATGCACGTTGATAGCAGAGTTGACTATATTAAATATTAAAAGATATAACCAGCACAGTTAAATAGAAAGTTGGCAACATTTGAACCCAACAACTGTTATTTACTCGTTTTATGAGTGTAAACGGGCAACAATAGCCTAAGAATGGCAATAGTTGTCTTCAAAAACGCAATTTTAATGAATTATCATGAGGTAAATAATTTGAAAAAAATATGGTTAATTCCCCGCTTTATACACTTTAATATTATGTGACTTTCATAGGTATTGTTGACTTCTAGTGTATGGTAGACGTGTTAAAATGAGAGGGCAACACGCCAAGCCATGCTGTAGTATAGGGAGTAGCGGCTGAGCTATCACCGTCGTGACGTCACTCACTCCGCGGCGCGTGAACCACCTTTTTGAGCCAGTGGCTAGGCCCTTGTATATTAGGTCCTGCCTCGAGCATAGTAATTTTGGCGGCCTCTTCCAAAATTGAAGAATTGTACATATGAAGAATACAATCAAGAAACATCTAACAGCTTAATTATTTTGGCCTTGAGTAAAATAACAATGTTATTCGCCCTCGATGATTCTAGGACAAGGTGTATCGACGATATTGCCTCCTTTGATACTTAATTGCCGTTGACGCTACCACCGATTGTAGAGGTGCTACGAGATGTCTGCTTGTTGTCTAGTGTTTCCACTCGTCGTATTTCTGTTAGGATATTAGAATTTGTACAATAACGGAATTAAACAGGATTTTCAGAATTTTGGCAGAAATCGAAAGGATTTAATAGAACTTGATGAGGCTTTCAGTGAAAGACTGAAAACAGTTTTAGGCCCAAAACTACGTTTCCTGATCCTCATTTTTCAGAAATGTCCCGGAGAGATACCCCGTACCTCATAGAGGTGTACACGCCACTTAGATTGTGGAATTGATTTTACTTTTTTACAAGGATAATCCACAGCTCTGGTTATTTGCCTGCTCAAGACAAAAATACACCAATTAACAGGATTGTCTATGTATATTGGTGGTGGATTTTACTCTCTCTCTCTCAGTAACATTTAAATAGTTCAAAATACAGTAGAACTTCAATTATCCGAATCCCTATTAGAGAAAAGAAATTTGGCGAAGTTTTGTTCGTAATTTGAAGGATGATTATGAGCATTCATTCGTTGTTTCTTCAAACTACGATTCAAGTAACTGTACAATACACCACTAGTGGCAGTGACAGTACAAGACACTACTAGTATTGGCAGTGACTGTACTGGACAGTCAGGGGGACACTCTGTCTGTCTATCTACTCTGCACCTGGTTTTGTTTGTTTACTCAGTCAGTCTATTGTTGACTTACATCTGTCTGTGCCAGTTTCTTGTGTTGCTTGCGTATTTTTTTTTACATATTTATGATTGAATTGTACTGTATCATTATATCATATGGCTTCTAAGAGGAAATGTGTGGTTTGTGGTTATCAGACAAAATTAAAATTTTTGAACAACTAGATAAAGGAAGTGCGGGTTAAGTTTCAGCGGAAAAATACGGACTGGGACAAGCTACGATTTAAAGTCTGATGTGTGTATTTTACTTTTGTAATTAGTCAATAATACTATTATATTGTGAAAACAGTGTTTTTTTTCTGAATTTTCTTTTTAAAACTCCAACTATCCGAATATTTGATTAACCGAATGAGGTCTGGTCCCAATTAGTTCGGATAATTGGAGTTCTACTGTACACCCAAAACCACGTTTTCTGGTCGTCCTCAGTTGTCAAACATTTCCTCAGCGAAACTTAACTTTAAGAGTTTTCAAAATAGTGTCAGTACGTAGTAGGCTATAGCTCATTTTTTGTATTATACAACGTAGACTAATACAGATTTAAGATTGACTAAAGTTGCTCTGCAAAACAGTACTGATACTGAGAGGCGGCTGTAATAAAGGCATTTATTTATTTATTCCACTGCCCTGTTGTTTTGCAAAATACACCTGTATCGGTATTTTAAATGGAAGATTGAACATGGTTAATTAGGCCCAAAACTATGGTTTCGGTCTTGGATTTGCTTGTATAACACACTGGTTTTAGAGCTCTTAAAAACATGATAATTAACTTAAGGAGGGACAGCTATAGCCAAATTTTATGAAAAAATATATGTAGTAAAACAATTTTTTTTAAACCAAGAGAATTTTTGTTCCATATCTATTAATTAATACCTTAAGATTCCTTCAAATTCAAATTCTTCAACAAATATTTTAAAATTCACATATAAAAAATAAATAACTTATAATAAAAATGCATTAAACCTTCAATTTTGATGTTCTCTAAATCTTGCACGGAAACTTCTTCCGGTCTGGCCGATGTAAAAGTTGTTGCAATCTGAACATGTTAGTTAATAAACTCCTGATTGGTCGTATTTATTCATTTGATTCGGATTCTTGTTGGTCTTGTTGTTTATCATTCGAAATGCATTGTTTTGAGTTCTATAACTTATTCGGAATTTCAAATTCATAAATGTTCTTCTAACAGCTCCATCAATGACTTTATTGTAAGGGACACAAAGCATTGGTCTTTTGTTTTCTCTTTATTTTCTTTTCATTGTCAGTTCTGCAGCCTGTAACAAGACTTTGTGACAAGGAAATAAAATAAACAGTTAAAAGCAAAATATATATTTCAAATAATAACAAATAATATATGTTACAAAATGTAATATTGTCTTATGTTAAAAATACAACTTTTCATCTACTATAAAAGAAATTTAAGTTTTTAATAAAGGGAATAGTTTGAGCACTTTTTGATAAACTATATATTTTAAGTAAGATACCAACAACTTTGTTGCACATGCAAATTCAACGACTTTCAGAATGTTTCTTTCTGTGAGACCAGGACTTTCCTGAAAAGAATAAATCGATTGTAATCCAGAATATTGTTCAATGTATAGAAGATGCACAATATCTAATAGAATACAGTAGAGTCTCGATAATCCGAGGTAATGGGGCTGATAGTACCTGGTTAAATTTCAGATTACGGAAAACAGAGACAGAAAGAGTTTTCAATGTATTAATAAGTCACATTTAATTTACATAAGTGTTACAAGTATATACATAATACAGGGTGGCTACAGAAGTAGCTTGATAAAATTCATATTTACGGTTTTGGCAATATATACATTTGGTACTTACTGTAACTTTCGCCGTAGTCTGACCAATTCGTTTAAGTCATGACTTCGATTTTTTACTAGGAGACCTTACGGAGAGTCAGGAAGAAGCGACATCTATTACTGAATAGATATTCCATTGACCTTGACTCAGATCAATACTGTATTACTAATGTCTTGTAAACAGTGCCACTAACAAATATGTAATACTAAATACTATAAGTCACTATAAAGATCCGAACTGAGTATGCAAATAGTTAAATATTGATAGTAGTTTGATTATATTACTTGTTACAAAGTCCTATGTTATACAATTCATTAGTATTCTTTGACTAACTTCCATACAAAGTCCAACGTTGTACTTAACATAGTTTCATCCAGCTTATTCTTGTCATCAGATCACTGCGACTGTCGTTTAAACTCATCCCCTGACCTCCAGACTTACAGGACGATCAGTTTATCTGACACTCATTGCGACCTTTTCCGACGCGGTTTTCGTTGTTTACTTTACTAACTGCGAGACCTTACGAGATGAGCAGCCGACAGAGCTAATGATATCAGCTGAAACCAATATTCATTGCTGAAGACTATGAGACTATTCACATTGACTGGAAAAACTGACTCAGAACTAAATCAATCACTGTAACTACAAATGCATCTTAAAAATATGCATTGTAAAAGCTATCAGCTACTAACATAAAATGCAGAAGCTACATAAATTGCGAACTCATAAAAGCGTTAAAATTTCTGAGTACAGTAATATTTTTAAGGTACCTCGGATTACACGGAAGCTCGGATTACCGAGGCTCGAATTATCGAGACTCTACTGCATGCACATTTTTAAGTAGGCCCTAATCTACTACAAAGTGTGCATTTTTATAAAAAGAGTAAATGAGTTTGAACATGAGAGCTGAAAAGCAAATAAAACAAAGTAGGCATTGTAGTGAATGCTCATGTGTTGCTTGTGCAGTATGCTACAAGCCGATTTCAACTAGAGAACTGATTTGAAGAGTTACCAAACACTGCCAACTGATTTTGATCAAATGGATGATAAAGAACACTAGAAGTCGAGCATTTCGTTAACACCAAGAACTCTGATGATCATTTCTCAACAGTTCAATTCAACATTTCAGTGAGCTCAGCCTCAAAACAAATCCAAAAAACCAACATTTATGAAACTGATTGGAAGAGATATTTATGAGTATCCGTTAAAATACTGGTGAGTCCGAAAACTAACTGTTGTTTTTGGATATTTTGGATGGATTTAGCTTGAAATCAACCACATTCTTTTATTTGTAACTAGCGAAGTAGTCTTAGAGAAAATATGGCAGGAGAAAGTACGAATCCCACAGTAAAAAGGCTCTCTTCTGAAGATACGCATGGTCAAAGATAATGTTATCAAACTAAGAAGATTGAATGGAGAAATAAATACTCTTAAAAATAACAAGTGAGTATCTTGACTTCCACAAACAACCTCAGACATAATTATGTCTTCAGCAGTTAAGCCCTGTTTTCCATTAGCTGTTATTTTTGTTATTGCACAGTTTTGTGAGTCTTATGTTCTGAAACACTCTCAATATCTCTTAGTTGCGTAGAATTGCCTTCCAAGTTCCAATGTACACCTAAAATAAAACACTCACCTGGAATCAGTTGTGTCCGATCTTGCTGTTCTGCAGGTTTATCCACTCTCACGATCCTGGAGCGAGGTTGAAGTAAGCCAAGTACTCGGCCTTCTCGGGCTCCGTGTCGTAGTGATAGTGGCCAGCTTCACCGTGGTCACTCATCGAGTGAAAGTGGATCACTGCAGGTTCAATCCCTGCAACAAGCATTTCTTCACTGATAACAAATTTCCATACGGATTATAACATTTTAGCTCAAGCCTCCCCCTAAAAACAAAATTAGATACTAAGGAAGGTTTTAGAGTGAAATGGCAATACTTTTCAGTGAGAAAACACAGGAAGGAAATTGTATCCCATTGAACCTTTGTTTTAACTACACAGAGTACCTGCATTAGGTCAGAGAAATCTATAAGGTCTAAACTCATTTGCATTATTACAGAGTTATATCTGCTATAATAGATTCCATTAGAATTACTACAAATCTCCAAAACAAAGCTTCATGAATAAAATGTCAAGAGATTTAGGGTTTACACATTTGTGGGCCTACACTCTAAAATCTTAAGCGTGAAAACCACTCAGAAAAAGAGAAATTTCACTCTTTTTGAGTCGTATTTTATTCTTTTGGAGTGGCTTTCACCCTTTCATATTTAGAGTGTAAAGTTTCGACTCTTACAATGCACACTTACTCTGACAATACCTAACTACTAACTAGTAAACTAGTTTTCCTAGCGGTACACAATTGAGAGAGTGACTCTGACCGGATCGTTGGTGACGAAGGTGCCGACTGCTACCAGCGGAGGGTTCATGTTGTAGAATCTGAGCCAGGAGTCGATCTGTGCGTCCGTGGTGAGAGGCGTCGAGGAGAAGTCCGGCATCACGTGCTGCTTCACTTTACTTCCTGTCACGAGGAATGCACCGCCAACACCTGTCGGTAGATATGTACTTGTTAACAGACAGACGACAGATTCAAAGAAGGCTAGCTTTGTAAATGGTTATGGGGTGTTGGAACCACTATTAGGGGCAAACTCAACAAATATAAATTGTCAATAATCGTAAGTGCAGGGTTCGTTCAATTGTTATTGTCTGTACAGTGCAGTTAAGTTAGAAAAGGCAGGGGCGAGCATTTTAAGCAGCAGACACTGTAGAAATTCACAGTACAAGTGGCAGTATCTAGCAGAATAGTTTTGCGTACATGGCAATCACACTATACTGTATTCAGTGAAAACTGTGAATAATTTCTTTAAACGTTGTAAGTAACAACTCAACTGCCCTTACACTATTAAACAATGTGTACATATGTTCAACATATTTTTCACTCCAAAAACAAGTTTAAGGTAAATCTTTTCAAAAATACAAATTTTGTTGTACTACGGTTTATTATTAGATATACTTCTTGAACCCATATTAAAACCTGGTTCAGTACATAGTTCACACATAGTGATATGGTACGACAAAAAATCAATTAAAATGGTCATGATTAATTTGGTTCCAAGAGTAGAGTCAGTTTTGACGCCAAGGATCTACTTACGTAGCCAAATTAGTAGCTTAAGAGTTAAGAAAGTTACTATATCAAAAACAAATGATATATTTTACTACAAAAAGGATACTCTATTAGCTCCTACTGATTAGATTCCAGCTATTATCGAAGGAAGTAAAAATGATTTGTATTGTAGTAATTTTGTACCTATTGATTTTCCAGGAAACGCTTCTAGAAGACTTTCCCTGGATGCCTTAGTGAAATCATCTTGACCTGTACGGTTTTTACAGCTAACTTTGATTACCTACAAATATAAAGAAGAAAAATTCTTGTTGTCATACAAATATAAGAAGAAATTCTATATTTACAAAATCTAAAGATATAGCGTCCGATATATTCAAAGTACAGTAGGGCGTCGATAATCGAACTAATTGGGACCAAGAGTGGTTCGGATTTTCAAACAAAAGGCAAAAAGACGTGTGTGCTTTAATTTTGTTATTTTATTCTATTTAAATAGGTTAACTGCAAATACATGACCTATAGAACATCTTAAATAAGGTTAAGTTCTGTACTATAAACTTTATTTTGGCCAGAGACAAACCGGTTTCGCCTTTCTCCAGTCTGTTCAAAATGTCCAGTTTATTTTGAATTGTAAGGCAAACATGTTTCCTTTTCAATTTTTTTGACATTTCGAAACTCTCAAGAAAAAATAGCTCTTGGAGGTCGCTGCCACAATACACTGCGTGAGTCACCCGGCTATGTACATCGCACACCTGTGGACTGTTGCGGGTGAGTCACCACTACCCGAGCATGTAAACAACTTATTATTGCATATGGAGCGTTCCAGTTCCAAACACACTTGTATTTTAATCTGCTTCATAAAAAAATGTTCTGGTGTCCATCCTTAGTTATATTTAAATCGTATTGACAAAAAATATTTTGCATTTTCTTCCTGTAAAGCGTTTGGACTTTTGCGTTTTCAGATAATTGACGTTCGGATTATCGACTTCCTACTGTATTTTCTTAAGTAGGTAATAGGGCCCTCCACAAGGTTTCAACACAGTAAAAATGCCATTAGCGTAAAAGTAAAAAAAATAAAAAAATAGCATCTGCAATTCTACTTAGTTAAGAGTAAGTGAACTTAACATTTGCTACAGTTAAATGAGTGAGACAATCACTCAAAATAACCAACTTAAGTCATCTGCAGATATGACATATCCTCCATACTGCCCAGTCAAAAAGAGGCATATTAGTCAATACATAATTGTTCGGATGACTTTATTATGTTGATTACAGATCTAATCAGCCTCTCAAGTGCTATAAGTTCAGATAAATCAAAATGAACCTTGAAAAGACAATCCCAAGATGACTTACTTTGCCTGGTTTGCCCTCACAAACGAAGAGGTTGCCCATGAGAGCATACGTTGACGTCTCGTCCGACAACACTTCCGTGAGAATGTCGTTGTTCTTACTCTCGTCCTTCAGTCGCGCCATCTGCGTCAAACTGCGGACCTTTCCCCCTACTCGCAGTTAGCCACTAACTGTCGGACACAAACAACATTGAACACAAATGTACTGCTTGCTTGCAATACTGTGCCGATGAAGAGTTAGAAAACATATGTAATTCAGTAGCCATATTGAATTATCTTAAAATTAACTCTGAAGAAAAAGCCTTCTCAAGTAGACAATTTATTGATGGCTTAAATATTTTTAAAAAAGTTCCAAACTTTTCAAATTTCAAAAATCACCTGCAATAAATTTTTGTAATGTTTCTCGAGAACTATCCCTATTGCCTATTTTATAATTTTAATTGTACATTGTATTGATAATATACATTCATTCATTAAATTAAAATTAACCTTTTATGAATCAATAAAATTGTTAAACATCAGCATGTATTCCAAAAGTAAGTAGTACTTTAAATTGATAAAGTAAAATTACCTTTGTTTGTATTACCTAATAATTTCTCTTAAATACACCCCTTTAGAGAAAGAAAGCATTCTATTGATTTTTTAACACAATCTGACTGATGACCAACTCTTTCTTAGTTTAGTGTTAGTTAAATGTGAAATAGTTACGAGGCCTCTTTAAAGGGGTGTATTGGGGTTTTCCATGTTTTATTAATACCTATGATTGATTTAAAAAGTACATCAGTAAAACTATTTTAAAATCCACCTTCAAGTGGTGATAAGCTTCTAATTTGTTTGTGCTAAGACTAGTGTTTATCAAAGCGCTGATAACAATATTAAAAGATTACCAAGCAAGGCCACAAACATTTAACCTTAGTGATAACTTTAATAAAAAGCCTCAGGGTAATAACTTGTTTGGCAAATAGAGTATTTGAATTACATTCAATAGTTGGGAAACAAATAACTTAAACTAACTATCAAGAACAAGTATACATTTTGCTATCAACTATTAGACAAATATTTGTACACAATGTTAATATACACTCAAGTAAAACTACTATTCAGCTTTAGATTTATATTGGATGTATTGTTATTTAATGTACAAATGTAGGAATAATTTATTACTACACTCAACTCTTGATTTTCCGGGATAAAGTCGGTTTAAGGCTTCCCGAGTACGAGAAATCACGGATAACCAGCAAAAAGTCTAAAACAGCGCTGGAAGAAAGAAATTAAATATTTACGATAATATACAGACTATCAATTGTATTTAAGTAACAGAAATGTATTACTAACAGTAATATGTACAAGTTAACAGTCTCTATGTATTGAAGGAGTTGTTTAATATGTGACAGCGCAGTGCTGTCGTCATTGTTGTTTGTTTAAATGCTCCTCCTCTTAGCTTTCACTTTCATTCCCCTTCTCCCCTACTCCTGCTCCTTTATCTTCTCCACTATCTGTTCATCTGTCAGCTGCTGCGTACCGAACTTCGTGCACATCACACCGAACCATTCATTAAACTGATTGCACATTTGTTTCACAGTAGAACCACACTGTATGTTTTGTACAATGTCAACTTCTGTTGAATTGTCAACACCGTGTTTACGTTTTGTTGCCATTTCCGCACAATACAAGACAATGCACTTGTCACAAGGTCAGTCAGCGCTCTTGTCTCCAAGGCATAACATGACTAATTGTGAAGGGCCAGTGCAGGTGTGCGGAGGAGAGGGATGTGGTGGCTGCGGCGCGCGGGGTGAGTGTGTCAGACTGCTTATCTGTCTTCCCTCTACAGTCTATTACACGTTCTCTTGCGTTGCGGATCGCGGTGGTTTAAAAATATTTTCTCTCCTGAGCGTGTCGGTTAAGCTACAAGCGGTTAATCATATCCCGGTTAATCGAGAGTTGAGTGTATTAGGGTGGAGTGATGTATGTCCTCTTTTTCCCTCTTGTCGACACTTTTGCAGTCCTTGGTTATTCATGACAAGTACGAGCTGACAAAAAACTGGCTGTCTTTATTTTATGTAAATAAAAATAAAATGTAGTATTAAGCTTAGAAGTCTTTTTAAATTATATTATTCTTTCCAATATTGAAGCTCAAGCCCTTTTAAATCATCATGAGTTGGACTCAATTTGTATTCCTAAGCTAGATTAAAATAGGATCGGCTTCGTGTATCTAAAGCATTCAGGTGAGTTTTTAAAACAAACTCAGACACCTAATATCCAATATCATTCAAGATAAATCTTTATCAAACTCATAACAATCTTCATCATTCTTTGCCAGTCTAATCCAAAACAAAATTAAACCTGGACTGGTGTTTAGTAACCGTCGTCGACATACCTCACTGTTGACTCCAGCGTAAGGAAGGGCCCTTGGCTCGATGATGAAGGCTGGGCTCACTCCTGTCAGCTGGTTCATGTCCTTGAAGTCGTAAACCTTCGTCCGGTCCACCAGCGGCATGAGGTTTGGCACTCCACCCACCTCAACAATGGTCGGTGACCCGTTCAGTCCTTCAAACATAAAACCGTTAACTGTCACAAGAAAACTTGTAAAAACTTATTCAGGGGGGCTTGGACTAAAGCCGCACCTTAGCATTTAGCTGTGTGTCAGCCTGATTAATTAAAGTTTAGATGGTGAATTACCAAAAAACATAGGCTGCTTGGATTATGCTTTTATAGAATACAAAAGGAACAATATATATTATGATTTAATCACAAGTGTCCTAATTGCCAATTATCTCCTCTTCAAGAATTTCTAGGTTGTTTGGTCAAAAATATATTATAGTGCCGATGATGCCCCACAAGCGGGGCAAAATGCACATCCACTTTATTCTCAACTGTAGGATCTACAGGCACAATACAAGATAATTAATAAGTGAATAAACCGTTTTAGAGATGAATGCAATTCGGTTAAAACCGCTAAGAATATGAATCCCTACTTAACTCGGGCCAATATTTTAACAGATTTTAAGAATACAGTTTTATGGTAAATTATATGTTTGTAATAATTTTCGATATTACAGTTGGTTTTATAATTATGTAAAATTTCAATTTCCTAGATAAAAACACCTGGTCTTTTCAATGCTGACTAGAAAATAAAACCGGACCGTGAAGGGGTTAATGAACAAAAAGCCTTGCACTTACCTGATGCAGCAAGTGAAAAAGGTTTCTGGGTCAAGTCTGGACAATCAACCACTGATACTTCAACTTTCATAATTTTAGATAACCCTTTCTGTAGAGCTGCAAACATAGTTCAGAGTGTTATTGGCGATAAATTATTAAATACGTAAATGCTCATTATTATCTTGTATACAAATTTATAACTAAAAGTTGAAATTTACTGCTCCAATAAAATAAAGGTTTACAATTTTAGGCCTATTTGGCAAGGAACCACTTGCCCAGTGGGTCAAACAAAACCTGAACGTTGTGTGTGCTTGAATTTTTGATCTATACATACTTTACACAATTTTTCATGTTGAAAGCCAACGTTTGATTAATTTATAATAAACTAGCTCTAATCGCTGAATTACAATAAAACCACTCTGGCTAACCTTTGGCAACATCGTTCAGAGATGGACAGTCAAGGGTCTTAACTTCAACAGGCAGTTGTTCTGCTCTCAAAACCATTGCAGCAAATTAAGAAAACCCGCCACTTGATCTTGTAAAAGTTCACGGTAAACAGTACCAAAAACGAGATGGTTTTTGGATGCCGACAAATAGAAGGGAAGTGAACACGAACAAAGTTGTTGGAATGTTAACCAGGCCACTCAGACGAGCGCAACAAGTTATGATGTATCGGTAAACAAAACAGACAACGAACAGAACGGAAGGCTCAGTAGTCAGCTGGCGAAGTGGTGTCAACTGTGAACTGAAGTTACTGAACTATCGTCCAACAGTCAGCTGAGAGTTATTCACAAGCAGACGACTAGTAATTTTCTCTCTAATCGGGAAACGGGAATTTGAGTGTTGTAAAGATTTATCAGTTGGCATTACCATTTCCTTATTTATTTTCAAGTTCCCAGTTCTCTTCTCTCTGGACCGCTGGTCGCTGGACATATATGAAAAAAAGAAGTTTTTTTATTCGTAAACTTTTTATGTTATCTGTCAGCTGTCAAGAAACTATAAAGTAACTAAGTGCAATTGGCTGCTGCCGTTGGAAATAAATAAATAAGTGCAAAGATGTATTGTTGATGATTTATTTACGTTTTAACAAGTACTGAAGCCCTTGTTTATTCTGTTCTATTCGAGTTAAATATATGTTTATTAAATATATTTAAAAATGGACTCAACTAATAGTCCAACTATTCAACCTATAGGCCTACAAGTAAAAAAAGTAAGAGCATTATCCTAGCCTAGTCTAGAAATGTAAACATACTAGGGTTGATTTAGCGATGTAGGTATTTTCACATGACATATTTTACATTGTGATACCAACAAAACCATCAAGTAGGCCTAGCTGTCAACTATATTCTGATAACAGACTGTAGCCTACTAGGACTAAATCATATGAGATAACACTCTGAGGGTATTTAAGGCAAATATGCGTTGAAGGATGAGTGTGACGATTGGTAATAATGAGTTATGAGGTGTAGTCTTGTTACAAACTAAGGCCGACTCTTCCTTAGAATGGGTCATTAATTAATAGCCCAATGACCGATGGAAATACAAGATCAACGGCTTATCGTGACTTCCGAACCACGCAGGTGATGGTCTGATATGTCTAAACAATGGTGGGACATAAACCCCCATTGATGCGGGTATCATCAGATGATCACTGAGCCGCTTTAGACCTATATCATCCTAAAACTAAATAGGTTTACTTCAACATACCACTTAAAGCTGGTTTTTTCAATTCCAAGCTTAAGCAGAGATTATAATTATTCCGGTGACGAGTCAACTTGACTCTACCATAGTATTTTATAAAAACTTGAATTCAATAACTCACTTTCATTGGTTAAAATATTTGAGAGAGGTGATAACTGTACGAATGTGGCCATGTTTGCTGTTAACATTCCAACTAAATCAACAAAATGTGTCATTTCTAACTAAATCTTACAACAATAGAAACTTGATCGCTAGACTATTTGTGGATCTAAGAGGTGTTGAACTATCAGAATGTAGAATTAGACAGTGCTGAATAATTGATTAAATACTCCTAAGTATTTATTATTCCCAGTAGAAGGGAAATACCAACGGCTTAGATCGTACTATAGTTGCTTGAATCAGATGTGCATTTTGTTGCTGTTGTGCTACATTATTAGTGATGGTCTAGTTCGCTGGACTTTGTTTATTACTAGATAAATCATGTAAACTGTAGCAACAAACTCCGAACCATTTTCTATTTGAACTAATCAGAAGTTTTCCCAAAACTGCCCCCTTAAAACTTAATACATCCAAATTTAAATTTCGTGTTGATTTCTAATACCGCAGATCCTACACTAAGATAAATTTTACTTTTGTTCGTACATATTTAAGGCATTTTGTATATAGTACTTGGCTACAATGAGCTTTAAAGAGTCATAACAGTTGACTTCTTAGTTCTATCGTCTATATAACTGTTAATCTTAAGTAGTTAATCTTCTAAATCATAACTGATTTTCTAGGAGGAAGAAAGTTTCTATCCTGATTCTAATATCACCATTAAAGAAGAAATCATTGAAGACATCCAATACCATGATACTGGTATTGATATGGAAAAATCTGATGAAGAATCAAACAAGGTAAGTACAGAGCAATGAAACTTCAGCATAAAATCACCGTTTTTGAGTTATAATATTTATACTGATTTTAGTACATATTAAAAAAAAACAAGAACTTGGTTATTAATTGTGTTTATAATGATTTAATTCTCTTCTGACTACCCATGTAAATGTACGCCTCCATGGTTGATGGTAAATAACATTCAAGCTAAAGCTATGTTTCATTGTTTATCACTAATACTGTACAAGCCCCGTGTAAGTATGGGGTTCAGCGGTACATGAACTGATGTGGGATCACATATTATGCAAGTAAGCACTGTGGTCTATTCAGCTTAAATAATCTTTTAAAAAGCTGTTCTTGTTGAAGCTGGACTTATACAACATGTAGGAGTCGTCATGCTCTCCTCAACCCACCAAAGCACCTCTATACAGTACAGGGCCATAGTCAGGGTTTCCAATCCTACGGATAGACAGTTCTCTGGCTTATTCCTTAACCAGGATGGTGTTGTGTGGTGGTTCTATTGCAGCCTAAGGGCCGGTTTCCCCAACGTCAGTTAACTGAGATCGGCACTTTAAACCGCGTTTTATCTTGAGGAGGTGTTTCTCCAAAATTTGTACCGTCAATTTAGCCGGAACAAACTAACTGGCCTCTGCAGGTGGTTTAAACGGCTGATACAAAGTTATACTAGTCGAAATAAACAAAAACCTAACCTCAAACTTGTAAATCAAAGACTAGCCTTCACACCATAATATTAAGTTCACTAATACTTAGCCTATTACTTTAAATTCAAATTCAAATTGATTTATTTCCTCAAATTAAAATTCAGTTTACAATCAATAAAAGTTTGTAGAACACAATAAATCTTCTCAGAAGGTGACTTGCCAATTATAATTATTTAAAACTAAAAATAAGAACTGTTCACAAATTATATTTAACATAATAAATTTACATATCTATATACACTCACTGCTACAAACTAATAAACATAAACAAAGGAAATTTAGGGCCTCTAAGGCAAATGCCTGATTAGAGGTTCCGTTTAATTCAATTAAAATTTATTCTTCAGCGGTCAGAAGTGTTTAAAAAAATATATTCTTTTTTGGTCTTTCAGAAAATAGTGCTGCATGGTTTTATTAATTAATAGTGCACTTTTATTCCTACAACTAAAACCTAATCTAAGAAACATGAAAAATCCTGGACGATTTCACATTTTTTCCAATATCACCCCCCTGGACCAAGGCATCCACGCGTTCCTGGGCTGGACGCCAACAGCACTGCCTTCATATAAAACAAAGACGGCTTTTAGCCAGCCCGTACTAGATGAACAACCAAGGAACAAGGAAGCGAGCACAAAACAAAGCAAAGTAAGCAAAACAGGAGCAATACATAATCATAAAGAAATCTATTTTAAAACAGTTTGTTTAAAATAAACATTGGTCTGGGAAGTTGTTTTATCTATGAATAAAAACAAGGTCAACGTCTTCAAATTGAGAAGCCATTCTTTCAACTTTCTGACAAATATCTTTTGTGTTAATTACTTTAATGTTTTCAGGTAGTTGGTTAAATATTCTAGGGGCAATGAAATTAAATGTTCTTGTATAAAAGGTGGTGTATGGCTTTGGCACTCTGTAACTTTCAATATTTCTCAACTTTTGCTTATACACATTTGTGTTATTTTCATGAACTACTCTTTTACTAAAGAATGTCTTTAAAATTTTGAAGACAAAATTAATAAATCGTCGTATTTATTTTTTATTTTTAATGCACAATCAGTTAAATGGATTAATTCATTAAACTGTTGGAAATATTATGAAATAAATAATATTGGAATGAACTCCTCAAATTTGGAAATTAAAGCCTAGCCATAATAGTAAGTTTACAAATACTTAGCCAGTAGCCTACTTTTTAAAATAGTATTATTTTGTTTCATTTAAGTACAGTACATAATTATTTAGTCATGGATGAACGTTTGAAAATATTAGAAGAAGTTGAGGAAGAGGATTACGAGAATCAGGGAAAAACTGAAAGAGTTATTAATTTCGGTAGATGGGAAGAAGGAAAAGTGTTTGAAAGATTTCGAATGAGGAAGGAAACTGCAAGATTGTTGCTTAATTTTATTAGTGATTCTTTGGGATCCACAAGTAACAAAAGTCGAGCCTTGTCACCTGCGGATACATTTTAGTGCGCCTTTTTTATCGACGTAGGGGAGTTGGGCAGAATGCACAAGTCCTCCGTTAGCAAGTGTCTGATGCTCTAGCCCGTTTGTGTCCGCGTTTCATACCAATGGAGAAAAGTAAACAGGAATAAGATAGAAATTGCAATCAAACAAAATAGGCCTATCTTCTTTACATTGAGAGTCAGTAAATATAACCTCAACTCTGATGGAACACACTTTTTTTGTCTGTTTCTGCCGAAATCAAACAGAAAACAGACGAGGTTTAATCTATGCTGTGGCAGTCAAAAAGTTGGGGCCTTGGAGTTTAAACCCAAAGTATACATTTTTGATCGGTACAAAGTAACCCGGGACAACGAGAATTTGGGGAAACCAACCTAAGTGGTACAGAATACCCTGAGCAAGGGTGGGGTCCATTCTTTTTCTCTCGGGAAACTGGACATTTAGAGGCAAAATAACAAAAGTCCTTTTCAAAGGATTTTAAAGTTACTTTTGAATATTGGGGTTTAACAGTTTTCTACAAGAGCTCCCAGCAAGAATGCAACTTGTACTGCAAAATAATGCCTTTTAGGCCATTTAAGAGAATTTTATTTATATTTGAGCTTGAACTACTGAGTTAGGAGTTTCAAACTCTCCTTGTTACGCCTGCTAGAACCCACTCTATGTATTACACTTGAATAAGCTGGAGTTATTTAAAGACCGCTGGGTACTTATAATAATAATAACAACCTAGTTGATTGTCAAGTTTTCCAATGAATAACTTTTTTACGTTAAATAAAACATAAATTAAATACCACCTGTAATTAGTTAATTAAAGTATATCACTTTCATGAAGGTTTTGTTTCTGGAATACACTGTCTGAAAAATAGGTGGATGAAGGGGCCCAGACCTCTATTGGAAGGCCTTGGCCTGCCAGTAGGGACCTGAGCTCCGCAGCATTTGTGAACCCCCGCACCTTCCTTCTATCCCCTGACTAAGACTCCAATACTATACATACATTTGGATTCCCATACCACTTCTTCTAGGAGTTAACTAAGCTTTCGTTGTAGCAGTCGGTCATTCCACGTCTTCCCAAAGACATACTTTTTGCTTCTCTAAGTAAAATGTTAATTTGTTTTATTCAGGAGTTTGAAGGCGATTGTTCGGAATTCTGCAGTGTCCAGGTAAAGGTAGAAGACTCAGAGTTGAAACTTGAGCCAACCTACACGACACAGGAGAATGAAGATGAATCGTATGAAGTGAGTTTTCCTGAATTTCAAACATTAGAATATTAACCTAAGAAGTGTCTTGGAGTTGACTGAAGTAGCCGCTGAGCTATACAGCAGCAATACAATATGGCTCATCAAATCCAATGAGGTATCAAGCAGCATTTTTGAGCTTGGTGAGGTGGTAGAGATAAACCCTTCGCTTAAAATATAAGCCCACTGTCAAGTATTGGGTCGTGTTGAAGACCATGTTTGCTAAAATGTAGCTCACTAGTTAAAATACTATTTTAAATAGAATTTAAAACAAAAGGCCAATATACAAAATTTTATTTTTGGGCAAGCGCTTTCAATAGCTTTTTGCAAAAAAAAAATACTTTTTGTATTTTTTGTGGAACAAGCCTGAAGATAATAGCTTTGCTATTGAAAGCGCTTGCCCAAAAATAAAATGTTGTATATTGGCCTTTTGTTTTAAATTCTATTTATCAAGTGCCAATATCTCCAGAAGAAGATCATACTATTTTAAGTGTAATTGTTCAAGCTAATAATCGTTTGAATTAAAACCAACTGAATAAAAAATATTTTTGGCTTTATCATTAAAATAAGTGTATGACTGTGGATGGAACGTGTTACAGGCGTTGGCGGAAAAGGACGCAGAAGTTTGCTCTTTAGTCAGTTGTAAGGGCGCGTACCCTTTGTTCAGCAAAGAACAATGGCCAAAAGTGAAAAATGCATTCCCAGACTTCACGTTTAAGCAAATAACAAAGGAGATCGGCAGACGATGGGCAGAACTTGACCAAGTCAGTAAGGACGAGTATAGGGCTCGCATTAGTGCCGCCAAGGAAGTATACTACCCGGTAAGTTAACGCAGTCATGCTAAGGGTAGAAACATAATTGAGATCAAAAGTAGAGGAAGTGGCTGAAGGAATGGCTATGGAAACTGAAGAGAGCGAGGCTAACCAAGAAGTAGGGGTGAAATCAACGTATTTTTAACATCCAGGGAGGCAATTACCTAGCCTAATTCATCTGTGTGCGAGCGGAGTTCCTATCATAACCGCAAGTTAAAAGAATTTCCTACTCCTGCTGAAACATTTTATCCATACTATTCTATGTTTCTACACTAAAGGGAAAACAGTGAAATTCCAAGTATCTTCGTTTGCGATTAAATATTTTCATTAATGTGATGATAGTTAAGAATGTTCAAAACTTTTAAGATGAATGAGTAGTTGTACAATTATCTTTTTTCCATACCTGTCTTTATTAAATTGCATACTGGAAACTTGTCCATATACAAATTGTGACTATTACATTTAAAAAAGAAAGAGTCAAAATATTACAGAGTTTATAAATACTGTTACTTAAAAACATTGCAAGTTTATTTCATAGATCCAAGGTGAGTATTTCAGAGTGATTCTGATTTCTCATTTAAGTACGGCGGCCATTATTGTTTTAATTTCAATCTTTGTCTTTTTCTAAACTATTTCTTTGATTTGAACTGAACTTTTGGAAATTGTGTTTATGCTAAAACTATGCAGTTATCTGTAGACTATTGGTCTGGATCATTGATAAAAGTGCAAGAGCTTACCCATAGGCATTTTAAAAGTTAAGCCACTTCAATCGTATGAGTTTGACAGCCCACAACAAACAGCTCGGTGGTTTAGTGGTTATAGTGACGGACAGTTGGCCCCTGTCTGTCATGGCGTGGGTTTGAATCCCACCCGGGTGCGCTCTGGTACAGTGCAATGCTAGTCATTGAATCATTCCGGGTGCGGGGGCCACAATGACCCGCTGAGGACACTGAAGAGAAAATGGCTCATCAAATCCAGTGAGGCGGCGAGTGGCACTTTTGAGCCTAGGGTAAATCAGCAGTAATGCACCATACCAGAGAGAGCGGTTTTGCTGACATTTTGCTTACAGGGACAGGGACAACCCATACAGGTGGCTTTTAACAAAAATTTAAAAATAAAATGAGGGTTATTATAACATGCAATTCATTGTGACTAAAATAAGAAATGATATACCTAAAGTAAACTCCTAAAGTAAATCACAGACAAAAGACTAGATAACAATGCAAGGAAATGGCTTAAATAGTGAACAGTGGTAACAAAGCATACAATAAATAATACTTTAAATCCTAACTCTAGAATCTATAATATATACAACCCACTGTGTAATAAATAACTCACTAAGAAACTGTAAATAAAAACATTTAAAACAAGTTGTTGATGAGCTAAACAAGAAATTTGGTATGTAGGTACCTTTCACTAACTCACCACGACAGGAAAAATTGCCAAAACCAAAATTTTAAATTTTAACCACCTAAAAAAAATTAAAAAATCAAAATGGCGGAAAACATGTTTTCTAAAAAAAAGCGTCTAGTGGGTGAACGGTAAGTCTATCTGAAATCTGATTGAATTTTCATGGTCAGGTTTTAGGCGCTCTATCGTTTTGGTCTATGACTTTTTTGCATTATCTGGCCTCCTTCACCCTCAAAAAGGCAAAAGTTTCAATTGCTACTTTTCACGATTTTGCAACAGTTTTAATTTTTCTCGATATTATAGGGGCTAGGCGCTTTAAACTTCATTTAAAGTATGAGTTAAACTTACCCTTTGATAATATGTTGAAAAAAAATTCCAAATTGTATACATTTGCTGAAAAAAGTGTTACTGACAGTGAATTTTGAATTTATTTGCAAGACAAGCGTGGTTGCTGACATCTTGATATTTGGTATAGTGACTTGTCTTGTCATGAGCTAAAATTGATTTATACGGCGTGGATAAGACCCTATACATATAAAAACTTCTGTTTGGTGAACTTATTTTAAAGTGGCTAAAAGTGACTTTAAAGTTGGGACTAAGTTCCTTTCTTGTCGTCCGTTTTCTGGAACTGTTATTTGGGCTGCTACTTGGAACTGTTCAGTGGATCTAATCTCATACGAACTGTTATTTGGAACTATTACTTGGACCCAATTAACTCTGTCTTTGCTTAAAATCATATTATCAGTTTAGAGGTAGCCTGATGGTAATGATATTAATGAAAGGGCTGGAAAAATAAAATGAGTAAGATCTTTCTGATTTATTAAATTAGGTGATTACTCATTTTAAATACTTCAGATATTACAGCAGCTTTGTTACTCTGTTTCGTTCTTCTCGTGTGATTTCATCATCGAAGCGTTCATTATTGGATCTCAGGACCGAAGACAAGAGCAACATTCCAATAGAGCATTCACTTCTTCAGCATCTGAATGTTTTTAATTTGCTGCTGGTTCCTAGAGCAATTTTCTGCATGAATAGACAATATTTAGATGTTGGTGTTTCACACATTGTTCGTTCGAGCTACAATTTTGAGTATCTTACGTACATTTACATTAGGCTGCCTATAACCTACACGTAACTTTTTCGCGTAGCTAATAGGCCTATATGTTTAATTTAGGACAGTCCTACTTTTGTTTCCTTTCTCTCTGTTTGGTTTTAAATATATCTGTAAAATTTAGGTTAGGTCTATGTTCTGTTAGACAAGTAATTTTTATGTAGACTAATATATTTTTAATTTTAAACCCGTCTTAATTTGTTTCCTTTCTGCTTGGTTTAACATTACATTTCGTTAGACTATACCGTAACTTTTTATGTAGGCTATTATTTGTTTTAATTTTTGGGACAGACTAATTCGTTTCTTTTCTGCTTGGTTTTAAACAGATTTTAATATTTAAATTAGGCCTAGGTCCTGTTTTTGTGTAATATAGATACTATTGCACACATTATCCACGTATTTGTCTATAATGGGTTCTTTCATTGTTTTAATAGGTTACAAATTAGTTATTTTTTAATGGATTAATTTACTAGGTTAGTTTATTTTTTATGTTTAACATATTTAAAAGTGGCTTTAAAGTTTTGTTTAAAGTATTTTGGAAGGCGTCAGCCTCTGTGGCAAACGACAGTATCTGTCACCCACTTCAAATTAACCTAAAGGCTGAATAAGGTATTATCGTTAAGTTAGGTTAGGTTACAGTGAAGTTCGAATTTTTGTCTAGGCGTGAAGTTAGCCCGACCTACATCTTTCTTACTGAAAGCCATCAATACTTTGAAAAATACTTTTCTATTTTTTTAGTAGAAATAGTGTTTCATTCTCTTAATTAAGACTCATTTTTGGCACTAGTTTTCTCCAAGTTACATATATTTTAACCCTAAACCGTGGTTTCAAATTCTACAAATTGCAGTTTTCAACATCAAATTAGCTTCTTTAGTCAACCAACGTCAAGTTCCTTCACTTGCATTATGTTTCTACAGTTGTGACAGTCAAGTTCCCCGTTTAGTAACCAGCGTCAAGCTCTCCTCATCTGCTCCCCTTATATCTGAAAGTTGGCAGCCTGCTCCAGAGTTCTTATCTCTATAATTTTAACCTAAGCGGTAAGTTTCAAATTCTACACATTGTAGTTTTCAACATCAAGTTTTCTTCACTTGCATTACTTTTCTACAGTTTTGACAGTCAAGTTCTCCCGTTTAGTAACCAGCGTCAAGTTTTCCTCATCTGCTCCTTATATATCTGAAAGATGGCAGCCTGATCCAGAGTGTTCTTATCTCTATATTATTAATCCTAAACCATAAGTTTCAAATTCTACACACTGCAGTTTTCAACATCAAGTTAACTTCATTCGTCAACCAACGTCAAGTTCCCTTCACTTGTCATTTAAAAAATATATTTTTAAGCGGTTGCTTTTATTACCCCCATTCCGCAGCGGGCAGTGCGATGTTAGATACCCCCCATTAAGCCGGCCAGCGAAATACATGTGTTAGATACCCCCATTTGCATACGCGGCGAGGCGAAAGCGAAGTAGCGTGTTAAATAACTATTCATTGCCCGGCGCAGTGAGAGCCGAATTGTTTGAAACACACTTCACCACAAGCATGCGGCGAGGCGAGTGCTATATCGGCGACCACCAAGAGGGGTCTGGGGGCGCAGGCCCCCATCAGCGCCAGGTACGAGTCATAATATATACAACACAATAACACTGGAATAAATAAGTACTAAGAAGAAACTGTAAAAATAAATAACATTGTGAAAACAAGTTGTTACATTGTATAATCAAAACAAGAAAATGAAAACATTGCCTAAATAAACAAATCATGCAGAAAATTAATCGTTAGAGAAGAGTACAAAAAACTGTATAGAAAATTTACTCATCAAGATATATAATAGTAAATGGTTTCTGAGTTTCAGAAATCATTTATTACTTTCAAAGTATTTTTAGTATTAGTTAATGTCATTTACTTGTCCTAAAT
This sequence comes from Matsumurasca onukii, assembly GCA_018831715.1. NCBI lineage: Eukaryota > Metazoa > Arthropoda > Insecta > Hemiptera > Cicadellidae > Matsumurasca > Matsumurasca onukii. The sequence goes on from CM032059.1 coordinate 1,238,229, forward strand.
TTGACACAAAGCTTACCTTTCTCTCTGGTTATCATTCTTTGCAACTGTTTCAGACAACGGCAGAAAAGGAAGTGGCAGACTTCAGTTATATCATTGGGCTGCAAACAGCCGTGGACTCTGTTTTGCAAGAAGAGTGGCCCAAAGTGAAAGCTGCCTACCCTCACTACGTGTTCACAGAGATATCGAGAGAGGTCAGCAGGCGTTGGAATGAGCTTGACAAAGCGAGCAAGGAAGTGTACAAGTTGCGAATTGAATCAGCTAAGGCAATGTACTCGCCGGTAAGTAGAACTGAATTTCCCGTTAGATTAGATTGCTTGGGAATGTGGTTCTTGACCACGTGCACGTTAACCCTTTGTTTATTGTGTTGAATTTCACCATTAGGGGATCGGATACAATAGCAAGGTTGTAACGGACCAGAAATTCTGCGAAAGTCAAAAATCATATTTGACCGCTGAGAAAATAAAAGACTTAATAACCTACTGATATAAAGTAAGTTATTTTTACTTATTTATATCATAATTAAAAAGAGAATAGTTTTCACGGCGCTCTGCGACTGTTTCAGTTGATGGCAGAAAGGGACGCAGCATTGCGTTCACTTTGCAAGCACCCGTACACCTTGTTCTCCAAAGAGCAATGGCATTCAGTGAAGGCTGACAATCCGGAGTTTGGATTCAAAGAAATCTCAAAGGAAATCAGCAATCGATGGAATCAATTGGATGAAGCGGGCAAGGGAGAATACAGACAACGTGTTGAAGCTGATAAAGCCAAATTCAATGAAGTAAGTCAACCCGACCACTGTTGTAGGATTGTTAACTTATCTCTTATCTCTTAGGCTCGTATTAGACTAGGTCACCAGGCGACATCACCGGTTACTACAGTACAAGCAGCCAGCCGGGACACCAGAAGAGGCCAACCCCACCAAGTCCCCATGTTTGACAGCCCACAACAAACAGCTCGGTGGTTTAGTGGTTATAGTGACGACAGTTGGCCCTGTCTGTCATGGCGGTTTGAATCCCACCGGCGCTCTGGTACAGTGCAATGCTAGTCATTGAATCATTCCGGTGCGGGGCCACGATGACCTGCTGAGGACACTGAAGAGAAAATGGCTCATCAAATCCAGTGAGGCGGCGAGTGGCACTTTTGAGCTTAGGCTAACCTCACAGCTTAGTAATGCACCATACCAGAGAGAGCGGTTTTGCTGAAATTTTGCTTACAGGGACAGGGACAACCCATACAGGTGGCTTTTAACAAAAATTTAAAAATAAAATGAGACCGCAAAGGGTTATTATAACATGCAATTCATTGTGACTAAAATAAGAAATGATACCTAAAGTAAACTCCTAAAGTAAATCACAGACAAAAGACTAGATAACAATGCAAGGAAATGGCTTAAATAGTGAACAGTGGTAACAAAGCATACAATAAATAATACTTTAAATCCTTAACTCTAGAATCTATAATATATACAACCCTCTGTGTAATAACTCAAGTACCACTACTCACTGATATATACAAATATTTACCCACTTCTAGATGAGCTAGAAACTTGAAATTTGGTATGTAGGTATCTTTCACTAACTCAACACGGAAAAATTGCCAAAACCCAAAATTTTAAATTTTAACCACCCTAAAAAATTAAAAAGCAAAATGGCGGAAAACATGTTTTCTAAAAACGCCTTAGTGGGTGAACGTAAGTCCTATCTGAAATCTGATTAATTTTCATGGTCAGGTTTTAGGACGCTTCATCTTTTGGTCCTATGACTTTTGTCGTGATCTTGCCTCCTTCACTTTCACCAAAAGGGCAAAGTTTCAAATTTGCTACTTTTTTTCACGATGGTAAACAGTTTTTAATTTTTTTCTCTCCGGTATTATAGGGCTAGACGCTTTAAACTTCATTATTTAAAGTATGAGTTAAACTTACCCCTTTGATAATATGTTGCTTTAAAAAAATCTAAAATTGTATACATTTGCTGAAAAAAGTGTTACTGACAGTGAATTTTGAATTTATTTGCAAGACAAGCTGAAGTTTGCTCGACATCTTGATATTCCAGTATAGTGACTTGTCTTGTCATGAGCTAAAATTGATTTAGCACGACGGATAAAGACCCCTATACATATAAAAACTGTTTCGAGGCTGAACTTATTTTAAAGTGGCTAAAAGTGACTTTAAAGTTGGGACTAAGTTCCTTTCTTTGTCAACCGTTTTCTTGAACTGTTATTTGAGCTGCTACTGGAACTGTTCAGTCGGATCTAAATCTCATACGAACTGTTATTTGGAACTAAGGCATACTTGACCTTAATTAACTCTGTCTTTGCTTAAAATCATATCAGTTTAGAGGTGCCTGATGGTAATAGTATTAATGAAAGGGCTGGAAAATAAAATGAGTAAGATCTTTTCTGATTTATTAAATTAGGTGATTACTCATTAAATACTTCAGATATTACAGCAGCTTTGTTACTTGTTTCAGTTTTCTGTGATTTCATCATCTAAACGCTTTCATTATTGATTCAGGACCAAGACAAGAGCAACATTCCATAAGCCACATTCACTTCTTCAGCATCTGAATGTTTTTAATTTGCTTTGCTGGTTCCTAGAGCAATTTTCAATAGACAATATTTAGATGTTGGTGTTTCACACATTGTTCGTTCGAGCTATACACTTGAGTATCTTACGCATATTTTACATTAGGCTGCCTATAACCCACACGCAACTTTTACGTGAGCTAATAGCCTATATGTTTTTAATTTAGACAGTCCTACTTTTGTTTCTCTCTGTTTGGTTTTAAATATATCTGTAAATTTAGGTTAGGTCTATGTTCTGTTAGACAAGTAATTTTTTATGTAGACCAATATATTTTTAATTTTAAACCCGTCTTAATTTGTTTCCTTTCTGCTTGGTTTAACTACTTCAATGCTAGACTATACCCGTAACTTTTTATGTAGGCTATTATTTGTTTTAATTTTAGACAGACTAATTGCTTTTCTTTCTGCTTGGTTTAAAACAGATTTTAATATTTAAATTAGGCCTAGGTCCTGTTTTTGTGTAATATAGATACTATTGCACACATTATCCACGATTGGTCTATAATGGTTCTTTTCCATTGTTTTAATAGGTTACAAATTAGTTATTTTTTAATTAGATTAATTTACTAGGTTAGTTTATTTTTTATGTTTAACATATTTAAAAGTGGCTTTAAAGTTTTGTTTTTAAAAGTATTTCAGTATTTTAAAGGCCAGAATTTGTGGCAGATCTACAGTATCTGCTCTCACCCACTTCAAATTAACCTAAAGGCTGAATATGCATATCGCTAAGTTAGTTAGGTTACAGTGAAGTTCTAATTTTTGTCTAGACGTGAAGTTAGCCTCGACCTACATCTTTTCTTACTGGCTTATCAATACTTTGAAAAAATTACTTTTTCTATTTTTAGTAGAAATAGTGTTTCATTCTAACTTAATTAAGACTCATATTTTAAAATTAGTTTTTCTCAAGTTACATATTTTTAACCCTAAACCTGTGAAAGTTTCAAATTCTACAAATTGCAGTTTTCAACATCAAATTAGCTGCCATTAACCAACTGTTCCCTTTCACTTGCATTATGTTTCTACAGTTGTGACAGTCGTTCCCTGTTTATAACTAGCGCAGTTTCTCCTCATCTGCTCCTTATATATCTGAAAGTTGGCAGCCTGCTCCAGAGTGTTCTATCTCTATAATTTTAACCCTAAACGTAAGTTTCAAATTCTAATACATTGTGTTTTCAACATCGTTTTCACTTGCATTTTTTCTACAGTTTTGACAGTCAAGTTCTCCTTATAACCAGCTGTTTTCCCTATCTGCTCTTTATATATCTGAAAGATGGCAGCCTTATCCAGAGTGCAGTTCTTATCTCTATATTATTAATCCTAAACCATAAGTTTCAAATTTACACACTGCAGTTTTTCTAACATCGTTAACTTATTCACAACCAACGCCAAGTTCCTTCACTTGTCATTTAAAAATATATTTTTAAGCGGTGCTTTTTATTTACCCCCCATTCACGAAGCGGAGCGAGGCCACGGTGTGTTAGATTCCCATCTCAAGACGCCAAATGGAAGCGAGGCCATCGTGTTAGATACTTCCATTTACGCACGCCGAAATGGCTTGGTACACGTGTGTTAAATAACCCCTATTCACGCCAGCCGAGCGCAGCTTTGCGATACCAGTTTGTTTGAAACACACTTCACCACAAACGCCGAAATAAGCGGTGGCCAGTATATCCGGAACACCACGGTGGGTCTGGGGGCCGCAGGCCTATGCTTTAAAGCCTTAGGCTCTGAGTCCATAATATATACAACACAATAACACTGGAATAAATAAGTACTAAGAAGAAACTGTAAAAATAAATAACATTGTGAAAACAAGTTGTTACATTGTATAATCAAAACAAGAAAATTGAAAACATTGTCGAAATCAACAAATCATGCAGAAAATTAATCGTTAGAGAAGAGTACAGCAACAAAAAAAAAAACTGTAAACATAGAAAATTTACTCATCAAGATATATAATAGTAAATGGTTTCTGGAGTTTCAGAAATCATTTATTACTTTCAAAGTATTTTTTAGTATTAGTTGATGTCATTTACTCGTCCTAAATTTGACACAAAGCTTACCTTTCTCTCTGGTTATCATTCTTAAGCAACTGTTTCAGACAACGGCAGAAAAGGAAGTGGCAGACTTCAGTTATATCGTGGGCTGCAAACAGCCGTGGACTCTGTTTTGCAAAGAAGAGTGGCCCAAAGTGAAAGCTGCCTACCCTCACTACGTGTTCACAGAGATATCGAGAGAGGTCAGCAGGCGTTGGAATGAGCTTGACAAAGCGAGCAAGGAAGTGTACAAGTTGCGAATTGAATCAGCTAAGGCAATGTACTCGCCGGTAAGTAGAACTGAATTTCCTCGTTAGATTAGATTGCTTGGGAATGTGGTTCTTGACCACAGGCACGTTAACCCTTTGTTTATTGTGTTGAATTTCACCATTAGGGATCGGATACAATAGAAGGTTGTAACGACCAGAAATTCTGCGAAAGTCAAAAATCATATTTGACCGTTGAGAAAATAAAGACTTAATAACCTACTGATATAAAGTGTTATTTTTTACTTATTTATATCATAATTAAAAAAGAGAATAGTTTTCAATGGCTCTTCACTGTTTCAGTTGATGGCAGAAAGGGACGCAGCATCATGCTTCACTTTGCAAGCACCGCATAACCTTGTTCTCCAAAGATAATGGCATTCAGTGAAGGCTGACAATCCGAGTTTGGATTCAAAGAAATTCAAAAGGAAATCAGCAACGATGGAATCAATTGATGAAGCGGGCAAGGGAGAATACAGACAACGGTTGAAGCTGATAAAGCCATTCAATGAAGTAAGTCAACCACCACTGTTAGATTGTTAACTTATTCTTAGGCTCAGATAGACTAGGTCACCAGAGACATCACCGTTACTACAGTACAAGCAGCCAGCCGACAACCAGAAGAGTCCAACCCCACCAAGTCCCCACTTGATACTATTTTGTTAAACCCTTGTGGATAAACATGTTTTACAAATTGTTATTTCTATTAAAAAATTAAACTATCGGTATATCACAAAGGCGTTGTTCTTTTACCATTACGCACATGTTTTCAATACAACTTAAAAGAAAATATGGTTTTGAAAATGGTAACTAATGTAAATTGTCTTTGATAGTCACATTCTTCATTATTATTACAGTTATTGGAATGCTTTGGTCCTGGTAGCTGTTAATTTATAACTTATTTTAGTAAAAACAGTAATAGTTTTTAACTAAACAGAAACTTTACCTGTATTAACAGGCTGCAAAGTGCAAACCAAATAATGTATATTCTAAAAATTAGTCAAACATAAAAAAAATCAGCAGATAATATAGTAATACATTTTTTTGCTGTCCAAAATTAGAATCATGCTTGAATATACAGAAATAAAAACACAATTGTTCACATTCTAATATTTTTTCCGGTGAAAAAATAGTAGTATTTTTTCTACCTTTACAAGTGAAAACCGTTCAAAGAAGGATGATTTTGACATTCTCGTGTAATTGAAAAACTTGTTTTCGTCTGCACAAAGTTCGTCAAAAAGCGTGTAAAACATTCCTTTTGTTTCTCTAAGTGATAATATCGATGCACGCAGCATTTCTCTTTCGCCTCTTCTTTTCCTTAAAAAAAAGCAGCATTTCTTCATATTTTCCGACATTACGACCTCTCACTACACTAGTGTATTACAAACTGAACTCGCTGAACAGAACACAAAATACACAGTGGTGACGAAACCGAGTGACTGTGTGTAATAGGTGCCATTTGACTCAATACCCAGCGATAATTGTCAGTCACCAGTGGTGACTCTCAGACGGGTCACCAGTCAGTCACCAAACACTGGTGACGCCACCGAAAACCCTAATGAATACTGAAGAACTAGTGCCCAGTAACTAGTCTGGTCACCGGTGACGCCGCCATGACCTAGTGTAATACGAGCCTTAGGCTTGAAATTATTTTGTTTAGCCAATAAACTGTATGTAGACTATATCGGTAAATTACTCACGCCAATAGTAGGCTACAACGTTAGTTTTCGCCCGGTATTTGTGTTTTGTGTTATATTCGTCACCATGTACTTTGTAAGTATTTCAGAATTCTATAACCTAGCTGGAGCTACCATCGTGTATTTAATGTGTTTAATGTATACACTTGGTTGAAGATGGGACCGTTGTCCATAAACATGAGTGGAACTCCACAATTTGAAACTGTTTGAGAGGTAATTTACCACTTATATAGCCTTAGGCTTTCATGGCACAACTATAATCTAGTTCTTCGTTCACACCCAGTCCAAACTTATCCCAAAAACTTAAGTAGGTGGTTTGCACTTAGGAAACATATCATAACTTCCGGTTTTCAGACCCATGGCAGATTGGAATTTTGTGCGGTTCCAGAGCTTATCCCCACTGGCGCAGGTTTGATCCCCGCAGTTACCACTTACATTTGTAAAGTTATTATACGGTAAAGCTAGGTAAAGGTCGAGGTTGAGTGGTAGAGAGGACTTTGCAGTCCTAACTGCTAAAAGACAAAATTTACCTTACCTTTTTGCAAGTAAAGTGTGTAGTCCAAATTCAACCTCTTGCCAATGGTAGAAGAATGGTAGAGAGGGCTTTAAAGCCCCAACTTCAGTCACCTTTTAATAAATGTATCAATAAAATCATTTATTATTGTTATACCATGAATTTACAAAGCATGGCTGGGTGGAACCTCTCAACACATTGAACTTTCTTTGTGAACACTATGACCTCACCTATTATTGACTTAAATTTGTAAAAACATATCATAATCTATAGTTTTAGATCTTCCGAATCTAGACTACATTTGCAACACTTTGTAACTCAAAACCGAGGCTGAAAGTATAGGTTTTTTTTACTGTATGTAAAATAACTAAGGCTAGTTGCATATCGTTGAAAAAGTACCATATATACTCGAGTCTAAGCCGCACGCGAATCTAAGACCCACCCATAACTGAATATACGGTAAAAACTCTAAACCTTGTTTAAGACGCATCGTCCCCGCTTTTTATAATGTCTACAGCTAGATTTGTCTATGATGTCAGGCCCCTGGCCCTACCTTAGCAACCAGTGCCGTAATTGCCAGCTGCAGCTGTCAAGAGTAAAAGCAGAACAAAGAATGCATCACGATTTCCTTCCTTTTCCCATCCCAAACCCCGCCCTGCTCCACCACTACACCCTCCCATAGCACAAAAAATTTGTAAACAAGGGTCAGCAGTGAGCAGATAAGAAAGGCAGGTAGAGAGTTAAAGGACCACCTGGGGTCTGGTGAGAGGCTATTTTTTGTAGTCAGTCAGTTCATGTTTTTGCCACTGGTGATTGCCCCATATTTCCAAGTGCTAGTGTTTGCTTTGAATAGATGCCTATCTCCTTTTTGCATGCTACTGCTTCCCTTCTCTTCCTCCTTTTCCCCCACCAACCTACAGACAAGGAGGGAGAGGAAGAAGGATGGAGAACACGATGAATGCTTAGAAGCAATTCTGAGTCCCCTCTAGTCACAAAAAATTCTTTCATTGCACTATTCAAAACAGGCAATGCAATATGCAATCCTGTTGTGTTTCCTACCTCTTGTGGCCTATCTGAATGTTTTTGTCGATGTTTTGAGGGTTTTTGTAACTCTTCAAATTAACTCAATATTTTCATTCTATTGTGCGAGTCTAAAGCGCACCCGCATATAAGACACATCCTTATTTTAGAGCCTAAAATATGGTAAATAAAGTGCATCTTAGATTCGAGTATATACGTACTTCAAAACAAAACAATGCTTAAAAACAGATTTTAACCCTCATTTGGCAAACGACGATTCAATCGTTGCTTAAAAGTGTCACCCCACTGGCTAAGAGCTTATTCAATCGTCGAATGAACAAGCATTTTTTCAAAACGTAAGGTTATAAATAGTAAACTGTTTAATCACTGTATTAATACTGTTTTACTCAGAAAACATTGCAGTTTGGCGATGATATAATTGTCATTTACAAATACCGCGTATAAATGCGTATTTAATTTTCAAATGTCACGCAGATGCCGCTACGCTGCAACTCAGCTGACGAATTTCAAACTCCCCGACTTTACCCGCGAGATGTCTACTGGTAAATTTCGCCCCAAAACCGAAACAGTTGGTATCACTGTGTGCTACGCTTTGTCAACAAGGACATATTTGTTCCTACTTGTGGCTTCCACTACTGCAGGTTGATTTTTTTCAACTTGATCTCTTTTCGGTTTCTATACTGGCAAACGACGATCACCAATCAGTTTTATGGTTTTCCATTGTTCTACATTCGTTTTGGTAGTAGTGTTTGGTACTATTCGACTCGAACGAGACGCTGGTTACATAGATGTGAATATTAGAGCGCTTGGAATATAAACCGGTTATTGATTTTGTTCTGAAAGAAGTGAAAGTTGTTCGTCACGGCAGGATGGCACTGCCCGTCCCGCCATTTTATGCCTCGGCCACGATACACCCTCAGTTGTCAGTTTGTTGCTGTGGATTGTGTTTTGTTGTCCCTTCAACTTTTGGACATATTTGAAGTGTTTATGTGTTGATGTGTGTGACTTATATCGGTAACTACAACAGTATATGTAACCAATTTGCGCCTTGACAGCTGCCAGAACACTTCAAACACTTCAAAATTCTCACAGTTATCTCACTGTATATCATTGAGACCATCATGCATACAGTCAGCACCCAGCAACCAAGACACCACAATCAACACCAACACAACACTAGACCGTACAGACTTTTCCTTGCCACCTCATCACCTAAGCCTCTTCAAAATAAGGCTTAGATCTTACAAAGGGCTCTCTTTTCAACCACCTTCCGAATACTTGAAAGCCCAAGACCCACAACATCTCAAAGAGACATCTGACTTTGTGGCTCAGGAGAACCCTTCTACTCAGAAAGACTTCCTGACCAACAGAACTCTACCACTCCAGAACCTTAACTAATGGCCGAATACATATATTGCATTGTATAACATATTTTTCTTAAAACCATTTTGGCATGTGCTGTTCTCCATGAATATGTAAATAAAGAATATTGTCTATTGTCTATTGTCGGTATTGTGGTTGGTCAACTGCAGAGTCCTATAAGTCAAGGAATAATTTATATTTGTTGGTTATAATATACAGGGTGGTTATAAATTGTTGGACACATTTTGGCATTGAGTGAGTGAATGACCAATCAACTTAAAAATGTCGGAGTTGTTTTATCGGATAGCAAATTTAAAACAGTTTTATTTCTAACAAACGACGTAATAATTACTGGTATTCATTTTTACAAGTTATGTTACAAAAAATCTAGCTACTTCCACATATTGGTTTGCACTTAGGAAAAGAGGACTTTGCAGTCCCTAACAGCCTGGATTAAACAAGACAAAATTTATCTTTACCTTTTTTGCACGTAAAGTGTGTAGTCCAAATTCAACCTCTTGCCAATGGTAGAAGAATGGTAGAGAGGGCTTTAAAGCCCCAACTTCAGTCACCTTTTAATAAATGTATCAATAAAATGATTTATTATTGTTATACCATGAATTTACAAAGCATGGCTGGAGTGGAACCTCTCGAACACATTGAACTTTCTTTGTGAACACTATGACCTCGACCTATTATTGACTTAAATTTGTAAAAACATATCATAATCTATAGTTTTTGATCTTCGAATCTAGACTACATTTGCAACACTTTGTAACTCATAACCGAGGCTGAAAGTATAGGCTTTTTACTGTATGTAAAATAACTAAGGCTAGTTGCATATCGTTGAAAAAGTACTGTATATACTCGAGTCTAAGCCGCACGCGAATCTAAGACCCACCCATAATTTTCCCCTGAATATACGGTAAAAAACTCTACACCTTGCTTAAGACGCACGGGTCCCCGGTTTTTATAATGTCTACAGCTAGATTTGTCTATGATTTGTCAGGCCCCTGGCCCCACCTTAGCAACCAGTGCTGTAATTGCCAGCTGCAGCTGTCAAGAGTAAAAGCAGAACAAAGAATGCATCACGATTGCCTTCCTTTTCCCATCCCAAACACCGGCCTCCTCCACCACTATGCCCCTCCCACAGCACAAAAAATGTGTAAACAAGGGTCAGCAGTGAGCAGATAAGAAAGGCAGGTAGAGAGATAAAGGACCACCTGGGGTCTGGTGAGGGGGGTAGTCAGTCAGTTCATGTTTTTGCCACTGGTGATTGCCCCATATTTCCAAGTGCTAGTGTTTGCTTTGAATAGATGCCTATCTCCATTTTGCATGCTACTGCTTCCCTTCTCTTCCTCCTTTTCCCCCACCAACCTACAGACAAGGAGGAGGGGAAGAAGGATGGAGAGGCTACGATGAATGCAATAGAAGCAATTCTGAGTCCCCTCTAGTCTAAATTCTTTCATTGCACTATTCAAAACAGGCAATGCAATGAAATCCTGTTGTGTTTCCTACCTCTCGTGGCCTATCTGAATGTTTTTGTCGATGTTTTTTTATTTATTTATTTATTTGTATATATACGACAGCGCCATTTTACAAAGAAGACAAAATGCGTAAATATGCTTAATGAATAATGAGATAAATATTTACACTACGGCTAGAACATTAGAGTATAAAAACTGACAGAAATGGATCGATTATACAATACACGATAAGAATAAATAATTGTAACATGCAAGTTTAGTTGATGGATTCGTTTTAGTACAATGGAACGATGATAGAATATATAAACAACAGATAAATATATGATAGCGATAACAGAATAAATATTTGGTGCTGATTAAATATAACAATGGAAATACAATAACAACAACAATATGATAATAGGCTAGACATAGAATAAGTGACGAAAATGAATAAATAATGGGATGTACATGGTGGAGATGTGAAAAGTGACAATAAAAGATGTATACATGCAAGTATACTGAGCATAAGTTTGAAATAGCGGCTAGCATCTGAAACAAGCAAAATATTATAGATCTAGGCTTGGTTTAGGCGTCAAAATACAGTACACTGCTAAGGCTTTGACCTGGCTGGAGAGTTCTCAGTAGCTTGTTGACTGTGAGCTGGATTGCCGATGGCGTCTTCATATATACGGTAAATATTAGATTGAAATATGTGGCACCTGCTGCATTCATGCATTCAAACACTCATACGCACAATCACACCCCAGTTGAGCCCCCGATCACCACTGGAACGATGGAAGTCTACAAGTTGTGACGTCTTCTGAGCAGAGCCTCCGTCTCGGACCTGAAGATGAAACACTGGAACAAAGTCGCGTCACTGCAGATAGCATTGTCCGCATCAGGCGAGGAATAGTACTGTGCTGAATGTAGGTGGTAGAGTAGTGGGATCTTCGAACAGTTGCTGTAGTCTGGAATGGCGTGGGATGTGGATGTCGATTCTGCTCAGAAGTTCCGGACAGTCCAACGACGTTTAAGATCTTGTAGAGGTAGGGAATCCATCAGCGTTCTTCGAAGACTCAGCGGGGGCAGATCAAGAAGACGACACATCTCATCGGTTTGAACTTCAGTGTAGCAAATCCCATCCTGACTCCAATCAATCGAAAAATCTGTGTTGGACCCTTTCCAGTTCGCTGATTAATCCCAGTTGATAGGGGACCAGACTGATGAGTTGAACTCCAGAATGGAGCGAACCAGCGTAATGTAGAGGTTTTGATAGTGGAAAGAGCGAAGGGTCCTCTAGTAGCTCTGAAGATGAAGCCAAGCACAGAATAAGCCTTAGAGCAGATGCGAGATATGTGCTCGAGATGGATTTGATGTCAGAAGGACTCTAAGTCACGGACTTCGTTGACAGATTGTAGATCTTGAAGACCAATGGTAGTCATAAGTATTTATCGGACAGAGCGGGTAAACTGCATGACGCATTTCTTCTCATTCAGGTCCATGGAGTTTATGAGGCACCAATGGAGGACAGAGTCGAGGTTTTCTGGAGACGGATACTGTCGCCACGAGGATATCTCACAAAAAGCTTCAGGTCATCCGCAGAGCAGCAGCCCCGTCCAAAATGTCAGCAATGTCGTTTATAAAGATGTTAAAAGGAAGGGGCCAGGCGATCCTTGAGCCTGAGGTGACACAGATTGGAGCAGATAAGGCGGATGAGTGCCTGACAACTAGAGAACGTCCGATAAGTATGAGTGGATAAAACAAGTAGTGAGCCTGTCACCCCATAGGCTTCAACTTGGCAACAAGATGGTGACTCACTCTGTCGACGCTTTGAATAGTCCAGGTAAACACAATCCACCTCAACCCTCTGCTGAAAGCAGAAACAACGTAGTCTTGAAGAAGGACGAGGTTTGACGTGGTGGATCTTCCTTTCCTAAATCCATGCTGCTGGCGATGTGTTTCCCAGATCAAAGCTCAGACCATCAAGAACAAGGCCCTCAAATATCGATGATAGAAAGAAGGACGACAGGCGGTGGTTGGAAACATCAGAGCGATCACCCGACGAAGGTGGAACGATGATGCCCGACTTCAGATGCGAGGAAAGATGCCCGGAGAAAAAAACAGTTAAAGATGGTAAGGAGAGCCAAACTGGCTACAGTACTTGATAACCTGAGGAGGGATTCCATCGGTCCGGCACCTTTGGAAGCATCGACTCGGCTGCATTTTGCTCAACATCAAAAGCAGTAAAATTCCATGAAGAGAAGGATTCATCCGTCTTACTCTTGTAATGTGGAGGGTCGTTTAAAGGAGTTTTGAAGATAGATGAGAAGAAGTTGGCAAATAAGTTGGCAATTCTTCTGGGATCATCGAACTTTCGTCATTGAAGTTGTAAGACGAAGGGGTTGGTTGTCCTTTTCAGAGAATTGACAAAACCCAAAAGGCTCTTGGATTGGATGAAAGGGAGTTGTCAACGTTATTGATGAAAGAGTTATAGCACAGTTTGGAAAGTTCCTGCAAATGCGTCTCAATCTAAATTCAGTCAGTAGACTAGGGTCCGATGACATCTTGAAACGTCTGTGCTAACTTTTTGCGGATTACCAATGGATTAGCTCAGTGGAAAACCAACGGGGAAATCTTCTTGGGCCGATTCTCATAGGAGGACAATGGATTCAATCCGCGACGAAAGCCAGGCAGAAAGAAGTAAAATCACCTCACATTGGAAGGATTTAACTGGGGTAATCTTGACAGGTTAGCCAGTTGAAGACAGCATCTAAGTTGCAGCGTCTGGGTTGGGGACAAACTCAGGGGTTTCTCTCTGCCGAGACGGGATGTGAATCTCCATTGCCAGGGGTGGATGGTGATCTTCTGGAGGTATGATGAATTCAGAAGCTGGAGTGACTAGAAGTCTGGTTTGATGAAAATATTAAGTCCAAAATGACATTCCTCAGTTCCTTTGGAAGTCTCTGAGTAAGATGGTGTAAATGGCACATGTTCATAAGACATTGGGAGTTGGAATTGAGGCGGAGTGTAATGGATCCGACCAATCAGTACCAGGCTGATTGAAATCGCCCGTAAGAACAATAATGTCATAATTGACAGAGGAAGTAGCCTCGTCAACAGCGTCAGTACAGTTGGTAAGTGGCTAGATTCGACCCTGGGGGAATGTAGCGGCGCCCAAAAGTATGAGTTTAGAACAAAATTTGACAGACACAAAGACACACTCAATACTGGCGAAAGAAGTGGGCACAGGACGAGACTCATAAGTGTTACACACTGCTAATAAAACGCCACCATGAGACAATTTATTGCTAGTCTCTATTGATCTATCTTTCCTGTAGGTAGAAAAATTTTCCAAGCCAAGTTCCGAAGATGAGATATCGGGGGATAAGTTAGTGTCAATGAAAGATATAAAGTCAAAGATAGATGATGACACATTTTCCTTGAGTGTGGTTAATTTGGATCAGAGCCGTTTACATTTTGGAAATAAAGCAGAGCCGAGCACTATAGCTGAAAGCTTTAGTTTTTTGAAGAGATTTGACGATAGAGGAACCCGTTGATATATTTGATTGTGAGATTGTCTTCACCTTCCTTTATGCGAGATTCAAGTTCCTGTCTAAGTTGCTTAGATACTGCCTTTCTCTGTCAGTCGGTCTCTGGATAAAGCAACTTCAGAGAAAGAGGGCAAACTTTGCTTAAATCATCCTTGACGAGGTTGTTGAGGAGTAGCTTGGGGTGCTCAGGACTAGAAGATGACCTTCAAGGACGAGCCTTATCCTTTTGTGGACGCCCAACACGGTGACACTTAAAGTCAGAGAAGGCAAATCGGGAACAAAATAAGTCAACAGTTTAAGTAGGGATGAATCATTTCCATTCTCGGTTATCGGTTCCACCGGTTCTTGCCGGAACCGATAACCGATGACCGACAAGGCGTATCGGTTCTAGAACCGGTGAAGGCTAACTTCGGTACCGTTAGCGGCGATTTCTTGACTCCCTTGCCTTCATGATAAAATCACGACTTCGATACCGTTCGCGGCGATCTCTTGACTCTCACGGTAACGCCCGCAGTGAACACACAACTTCGGTACGTTAGCGGCGATTTCTTGACTCCCGCTAACGCTAGCGTTGACATCACGACTTCGATACCGTTCGCGGCGATCTTGACTCTCGGTAACGCCCGCGGTGAAATCACAACTTCGGTACCGTTAGCGGCGATTTCTTGACTCCCGCTAACGATCGCGTTGTTTATCACGACTTCGATGCTGTTCGCGTGATCTCTTGACTCTCGGTAACGCCCGCGTGCATCCACAACTTCGGTGCCGTTAGCGGCGACTGTGACTCCGCTAACGCTCGCGGTAAAATCACGACTTCGTGCCGTTCGCGGCGATTTCTTGACTCTCGGTAACGCCCGCGGTGAAATCACCCAACTTCGGTACCGTTAGCGGCGATTTCTTGACTCCCATAACGCTAGCGGTAAAATCTGACCGATGCCGTTCGTGGCGTTTCTTGTCCCGCTAACAATCGCGTTGAAATCCGCGACTTCGATACCGTTAGCGGCATTTCTTGACTCCATAACGATCGCGCGTTGAAATCACGACTTCGATACCGTTCGCGGCGATCTCTCGACTCTCGGTAACGCCCGCAGTGAAATCACAACTTCGGTACCGTTAGCGGCGATTTCTTGACTCACTAACGCTCGCGGTAAAATCACGACTTCGATACCGTTCGCGGCGATCTCTTGACTCGGTAACGCCCGCGGTGAACACGCAACTTCGGTACCGTTAGCGGCGTTTGACTCCCTTAACATAGCGTTGACATCACGACTTCGATACCGTTCGCGGCGATCTCTTGACTCTCGGTAACGCCCGCGGTGAAATCACAACTTCGGTACCGTTAGCGATTTCTTGACTCCATAACGATCGCGTTGACATCACGACTTCGATACTGTTCGCGGCGATCTCTTGACTCTCGGTAACGCCCGCGGTGAAATCACAACTTCGGTACCGTTAGCGGCGATTTCTTGACTCCCGCCAACGCTCGCGGTATTCACGACTTCGATACCGTTCGCGGCGATTTCTTGTCTCGGTAACGCCCGCGGTTAATCACAACTTCGGTACCGTTAGCGGCGATTTCTTGACTCCCACTTAACGTTAGCGGTAAAATCACGACTTCGATACCGTTCGTGGCGATTTCTTGACTCTCGGTAACGCCCGCAGTTAATCACAACTTCGGTACCGTTAGCGGCGATTTCTTGACTCCCGCTAACGATCGCGTTGAAATCACGACTTCGATACCGTTCGCGGCGATCTCTCGACTCTCGGTAACGCCCGCGGTGAAATCACAACTTCGGTACCGTTAGCGGCGATTTCTTGACTCCCGCTAACGCTCGCGGTAAAATCGACTTCGATACCGTTCGCGGCAAATTACTCGACCAAATTTCGAGCTTTGCCGATCAGCTCGAGCCGAGTTCGAGTATCGGAAAGTACTCGAACTCGACTCGAAAATCGAGTACTCGCACACCCTAGTATCAGGAAAGAACCGATGGAACCGATAACCGATAACCGAAATGGCTAGAGAACCGATAACCGATAACCGGCATAAAATTGGAACCGACCCATCCCTAAGTTTAGGGAATCAGCTGAATCATTTTCCATTCTCGCCTCACCAGTTCTTGAAAAATTTTCAGGAAGTATAGACCATGAAGTTGTTAGCACGCCTAGAGCGATCGTTAATTCAGCAATTGTTTCCTCAGGAAAGAGTTTGAAGTAATTAGCCTTTCCCTCCACTGCTGCCACTCGCACTCCAAGATCATTAAGATGACCTTGACTGAGTAAAACCACGAGCTTCCAGGGGCGAGTTTGTGGAATGAATGACAATTCAGTCTGCAGTCGATCAATTTTGGAAGGGACATCCGCCGTCATTTAAACTTTCTTTAATCTCGTTAACACTAGCTAACAGCTTGGACATATAAATATTCAGTGGAAGTTGATCCTGAGGAAGGCAGTCCGAACGAAGACAATTCCATGGTAGATTGGCGTCGTTACAATATTTTTGATATTCTGCCTTTAGCATACCAATACAAGATACATGAAACCATCGTTTGCACTGACTATCACACTGAATACCACACTCAGAGTCGAGCACCCTTCTTAAGCAAAGCGGGCAGTCGGTGCCGGACATTTTGTATGCGCGTGAGGTGACTAATGTTACTTTGTATAGTACACAAATTTGAGCGGCGATGAGAGTCGAAGGCTGTGGCAGCTGAAAAAATCGGCGTGGGGAGGTTGGCAGCACTGACTTTTGATGTGTTGACAGATGATGGTGAATGTGGGTTTTGATTGGTTAGCTAGAACACAGACGTTAGCTAGTGACAGATGATAATTTTATTAGTCTAAAATGTGGTT